>PVJN01060479.1:0-11561 GCA_004026805.1 Lasiurus borealis
CCACAAGGCAATTGGTCCAGACTCACAAACTGTTAATATTTGAAAGACAAAAGGAAAACAAGGGGAGGGAATGGGCTACATTTTATATCAAATGGATTAAAAAACATGATAAGAAACTTCAATGTGTGATTCCTAACATAAATAATATTTGGGAACAAATGGAGACATTTAAATTTAAACTGTACTATACATAATATTAGTTATCAGTGACAAATATCTTTTCTGTTATTATTTTGTAGTTAAAGAGGAGTATGTCTTGTTCTTTTCTAAAAAAATAGCTCACATACTTTTTTTTATTGATTAAGGTATTACATATGTGTCCTTACGGCCCCATTGCCCGCCTACCCTCCACCATCACCACCACTCATGCCCTCACTCTCCTGTTGTTTGTATCCATTGGTTATGCTTAATGCATATAAGTCTTTTGGTTGATCTCTAGATTTTTTTTGCTATTGAGTTTTATGAATTCTTTATAATATTTGTATATTAATTCTTTATCAGATATATAATTTACAAGTAGTTGCTCACATTTGGTAGGTTGGTTTTATTTATCGGTATCTATTTTTTTTATTGTACCTGGATTCTTTATAACTCAAGATTTAAGGAAGCTACCCACATTTTCTCCTAGTAGTTGCATAATTGCAATTTTTTTATATTTAGATCTCTGAACCATTTGAGTTTATTATTATTTATGGTACAGAGTGACCTTAGCTTCTTTTTCTGAGAAATGGAGATGATTGTATGTCTCTAAATTCCTCTCTGCTAATGATACATATGACATGGGAGATGTAAAGTGGCTGAAATAACAGTGTGTGGAGACAGACAATGCAAGAGGTTGCTGGCTTCTCACCACCACCCCCTTTCACCAGCTGATCCTCACAACATGCACAATGGATGCAGGACTTCCTCTTCATGTGACTCTTTCCCTGCTGCATTTAGTTTTTCATTATGCCCTCGGGGCCTGTGGGAAAGTATTGGACTGAATAATGATTTGTAAGGAATGGTCTCTATTTTGATTGAGGAGTGGGGATATAAGTGAGAGAAATCCTATGATTTTTGGAAAATCTATTTTCCATGAAATTCAGTTATTTATGTAATGCAAAAACAGTCAGGTGCACTCTATTTCATATTGATTCTGTTCACTGAAGGAAAAAAAAAAAGATTAAGTGGCTGGTTCAGCAATTTAGCTGCCCCTAGCAACAGCTCTTGGCATCAGGAACGTCTTTTCTAACAAGGTGTTCCTTGTACAGAATCAGAAATGGATATCATGACAGTGTTCTTGTCTTACAGCCCCCCAATGTGGCTGTTCTGTTTTGCATAGTCTCGCTTCTGGTAAAATTGAGAGGCTTAAATATGCAACACATCTCCTATAAGTCATTAGTGTTTGTAACATTAATGAGAACTTCAGTGTTTCAAAAGGTTAAGTGCTATTGCTTCTTTGCGCATTTAATAGACTAGAAAACAGGACAATAGTTGTGCTAATGTCCCAAAGTCTGCGACAGCCAAATTGTTAAATAGATTTATTTCTGAATTGTTGGAGTCACAGCAGTTATCAGTGAATTGTGAAATTAATAATAATCCTGGAGGTATTTATAATGAAGGGAGGAGATTAGCTAGTACTATACTTCTACACTACACATGTCAAACTCATGGCCTTCGGGCCACATGCAGCACACAACAAATATTTTTGCGGCACAGCCTACTAACAGTATGTAAGAAATGTTTTAATGCGAATTTTTAACTTAATTTTTATAATATACTGTTACACATGATTATCAATAACAAGCTATAAAGTTTGCTAATGACTGATTACTATAATTGACTTGCATTCATTTCCCTTAAACACCTTATGCATGCATAGGCTGACCATTTCTTCCCACTAATACTAGCAGCAAATATTTTAGCAGCTGATTGCCATGTCATTAGTCTTGGACTGACTTGTTTGGTGTGTGCATCAGGAAATATTTTGCTTTTGGAGAACAAGAAGAAAAAGGTTTACTTGTGTTATGCTTATTAATTTGTGCAGTTATTCAGTGTCTGGTAAGTTAATGTTCAATAAAAATATTAATTTTTATTAAAATGTTCTATTATTTAAATGATTATCAATTTATTTCAGCCCTTTGTATTCATCATGTCTCTATTGAAATAAACCTACATTTCTATGATAATTGAAGCTTTTTGTTTTTTGTGGCCCACATAAACTTAAACCTGGTCTATTTGGTTGGCCCATGTTAGCCTTTGTTTGACAGGCTTATTCATACATAATCATAGCCACATAGACTCCCCCTCCAACACACACTCACACAACCATGTGAGAGAGAATTTAAAGAACCTAGATGAGAGGTATGTATCCTGCCCTTTCCCAGGCTCTCAGTAACCTGATACTTCTTCCTTCCTTCCTTTTAAATATGGGTTTTCAAACTTGAGTGTGCACCAGAATTACCTGCAGCGCTTGTTAAAACACAGATTGCTGGACATCACCCCAGCGTTTCTGATTCAGTCAGTTTGGTGTGGCGTCCTAGAATTTGCATTCTTACAAATTCTCAGGTCCAGGACTGCATTTTGAGAAATGTTCACGACAGGAGCCTGATAGTGATGTCCACTCAGACACACTATTCTTTACATACATACTATCTAACCTAAGGCAGTTTCATTTCTCTATGCCTCATTGTTTTTCCTTCTGAAAAACGGGAACAACACATCATAAGGCTGTTGCAAGTGTCACATGGGATAAAGGTTTAAGCCTGTTGCCTGGACAGATGAGTGTTCTATAGTTATTGTTTTTAAGAATTGTCTTCAATTCAGAGTTGAATTCTCTGTGTTTTTGCAGTGTGGACTTTTTATGTTGATGATGGAAAAAACATAAGATTTGGATATCCAACCAACAGGTGGAGAGACTGACAATGAATGCAATGATAATTGAGACTGGTTTATTTTTTCAGTGCCAGGGAGGGCAAACAACCTATTGCATCTTTGTATTTTTTTTTCAACCTAAATTATAATGTTAGCTTTTCCACACACCCTACAATATTTTGGCTCAAAGTGAGCTGCCTAAGTGCCTTAGCAATTATTAGTTAGATAATTTATTTTCTGTATATCTATTTTAGATTATCGCATCAAATGTGGGCTCTACTCTAGCCTCATGCCTCATCAGTAGGAGGGAAGAGGGAATCCAAGGCTTTAAATTCTTGCTAAAAACCTCTCTCCTCTCTTCTCACCAACATTCCCTGCCTCCCCACCACATTCTGCTTAAAGATCCGGGACTAATCAGATTGTGCCCTTCATTCTTGTTTCTATCAATACTCTGTCAGAACCTCAACATTTCCAAGTCCCACCCCCATGCTCCCATCATTCATATTCATTCTTATTCCAATAAATTTGTTAACTTTTTGTAAAATATGTCTTACTTCTTAATTCCCCAAACTTTCCAAATGAGTATACTCTGGGTCTGTGTCTATTATCAGCAAAACCCTCTGAATTCTTAATCTAAGTGCCCCAATTTTGTCATCTCCTTGCTCTCTGAAACTTGACTCTATAGAAACAGCTTCCCATGAGGCTTCTTAAAGAGGGATTTTTTTCCTTCTGCACTCTTTTTCCACTTGGCCTGGAGATAGGTAAATATTCCCTGGGTACCTTTTGGACCATTCTCCTTATCTTCTTAAAAATATCCAGATATGAAGTTCACGCTATCAGATTATGCCATTATGCTACCTTTTTGCAAGCATATGTAGGCCCTTAATATCTCCCACATTTCTTCGAATTTTTAATATCTGGCAAATTCATATTCATTCTCTCCTCTCTCTCTCTCTCTCTCTCTCTCTCTCTCTCTCTCTCTCTCTATCTCTTGCTTTCTCTGGATTGTTATCTGGGTGTATGTGTAGAGATAAAATGTGTTTTGTATTTACTTTTGTGTTTATTCACTCTCTGCCTCTTTTAATAAGAATGCAAAATCCATGAGGGCTGAAACTGAACTCACCCCTCTATCCTCAGTACATTGAGCTGTCCTTGGCATATACCAGGTGCCTAAATCTAAGTGAATTGAATGAAATTGGCAGACATAAATAGACAATTCACAAAAAGAGGAAAGTTGGCTCTTACGGATATAAAAAGATGGTCAATTTTACTCCTAAGAGAAATTCTAATTTTAGAGAGAACTTTTGATGAGAAGCATTGTATTTGTTTACTTTTAAAGTGTTTCCTCCAAAGAATGGCTGTTGGTTCCAAGGGGGAAATGTGATTATAAAGTGATCAATTGGGCCAACACATTAACTAGGTGATAAAAAATTAATATCACTAACATTAAAGGAAAATTGCATAGTGTGAGGCAAGCATTAAATGAGTAATAATAGTCAGAACTGGATAATCAAATGGGATAATCTATAAAGAACCAGTGCAGGATATTAGAAAGGGTTCTTGAGTCACTTTTTAAGTGATTTAACTAATTGACTGTAACTGATTAAATGGGGAATAAAGGGGATCCAAGCCGGTAGATCACTTAGAGTGCATGCTGGTCATTCTTCTGGGGTCTCTCCTCCTCCATTTCCTGTCCCACCACCCTTCTTCATTCTCTGCCCTGTTCTGTGCCCATGGGGCTGGCCCTAATAGACTAGATTGTGGGGCGGGGTTCCCTGGCCCTCTGGCTTTCAATTCAAAATGGAGGACAGAGGTCTGGATATTTCATCCTTTCAACCTTATCACTATGGTGGTGTCAGTCTTTAGTTATAGCTTTGTAGAGAAACTCCATATTCCTTTGTTGAGAAACCTCAAACCTTATATTTTGGGTGCTTCAACCTCCCTGATGGGTTCTTTTCTTTTGTCCCCTAGCATTGTGAACATACCTTTAATTAAATTCTGTTGAAAAATAATGGCTAAGTCTTTGATTTCTGTGGGTGACTTGATTAATACAGAGTGCTTCTCTATTGATTTGGAATTAAGAATAAGATTTAAGCAAATTTGCAGAGACAAGAGGCAGAAGGTGATCATTTGAGTTCTTACTACTTTCTAGGTACTGATCCTGTCCCGAGAACCAGCTACATTGCTACATAGTGTCCAACGAGACATGCCAGTATTATGGTCATAAGTTACCCCCTTTGTTTCATTAGGATAGCTCAAACTGGTTTTGTTTTCAGAGCTATGGAATTTTTCCTTTGTGCTTGAACTTTTGCTTTTTCTTCAAAAATTCTCAAAACTGTGATATAGTTCTCAACATCCTTCTATTAATAGTTTCATTTAGAATAAGAAAGTAAAATAACATAAAGCAATTTAAAAATAGTCTGGGAGGATATATTACAACTTTTAACAGTATTCTATCTCTGTAAATAGAACTAGAACAGAATTTTTCTCTCCATATTGTCTTAATTTATTGATAAGAATCTATAATTTCAAAACTTAACATATTTTCATTTTAAAATTTATTCAGATAAGTCTATATTTATTTGTAATCATACTTTAAATTTTGTTCCTGGATGATTATTGTAAAAATAATATTAGACGTAGCTTTATTTGATCTGTTCAATTACATGTGAGAAAAAGTAAGCAGATATGAGCAAAAATGATAAATATACTTTACATTTTAAAATAAAACATATATGTTATGTTACAAAATGCTATGTAAAATACATATATATTCTCCACATACTTGAAATTTTCCCATAGCTTCAGTACTGATGGGAATTTCTTAGTGTTAATGATGTGTTTTAAAGCATTCTCCTTAAATGGTCAGCTTGTAACAAGCCTCATGAATCATAACTTAAACGAGCCTGGGAATACGTTTCATTTATTGTAATTATGGAAAAAGAAGCAAATGTATTTTTAAACCTATGCACACTTATGGGTTGTTATAAATCTGTAGATAACCTGCTATAAACCATTGTGGATATTAATGTGCTAGTGGGAGCTATTGTATTAGGCAGAAAATTGGTTTCATTGTGTGTCTGCCATCAGGTAATAGCTTCAGCTTCTCTACCAGGACCTGTGGATACTAGATATGTAAGTAAATTAACATGTATAAACTTCATTGTAATCAACTTATCTACACAAATAAAAGAGAAACATGCAAATTGACCATACCTCCACTATACCCACAAGCCACGCCTACCAGCCAATCAGGGACAAGTATGCAAATTAGCCCAACCAAGATGGCAGCAGCCATGGAGCTGGAGCAAGCAAGAGCTTTGGGTTGCCCTGGTGATGGAGGAAGCCAAGCTTCCCACCTGCCCTGGCTAGTCCTGGCCTCTGTTCAAGGAGGCACTGGAAAGAAAAAAGGAGGGGCTGGGAGCTTGGGTTGCCAGGGGGTGATCAGGCCAGGTTGGGATGACAGTTGTGGGTGATCAGGCTGGTGGGGGTGGGGCCGTTGGGGATAAGGGTACCAGCAGGGGTCCAATTGGTGGTGAGCAGGACAGCGGGGGAGGACCATTTGGAGTGAGCAGGCCAGCAGGGGGGTAGTTAGGGGTAAGCAGGCTGGCACAGGGGGCAGTTGAGGATGATCAGGCTGGTGGGGGGTACATTTAGGGGTGAGCAGGCCATTGGCAGGAGACAGTTGGGGGCAAGCAGAGTGATTAGGGGCAATTAGGCAGGCAGGCAGGCAGGCAGGTGAGAGGCTGGAGCCAGGAGTCCCAGATTGTGAGAGAGATGTCTGACTGCCGGTTTAGGCCCAATCCCTGTAAATTGGCAGTAAGACATCCTTCGAGGGGATTCTAAATTGGAGAGGGTACAGGCTGGGCTGAGGAATAACGCCCCCACCCATGCACAGATTTCATGCACCGGGCCACTAGTTATAATTATAATTGTTGTGCTTAGATTACAATGTAAAAACAATCAACTAGGGACATTTAGTTTTGTTTTTTTAAAGTATATTTTATTGATTTCTTACAGAGAGGAAGGGAGAGGGATAGAGAGTCAGAAACATTGATGAGAGAGAGACATCAATCAGCTGCCTTCTGCATGCCCCCTACTGGGAATGTGCCCACAACCAAGGTACACGCCCTTGACTGGAATCAAACCTGGGACCCTTGAGTCCGAAGGTCGATGCTCTATCCAATGAGGCAAACCGGTTTCAGCTTTTTATATTTTCTGTTTTTTTTTACATTTAGTTTTATATAGTCTAGTAATATCTCATATTTATATAAGCTTAATTATGTTTAAAGTGCTTTCATATGCACAGTTTTATTTGATCCTTGCAAAACTTCTGGGAAATGGGTGTAGCAAAAAATGTTCCCCCTCTTGTTTTCCGCTATGATGAAACTGAGGTTCAGAATTTTTAATTACTATGGCAATAATGCTGCTACAAGGTAGTATATTTTGAGTATTTGCCAAGGTCTGGACATTGTTGTATGGTTACATAATTTGATCATAATCATGCAATCATCCAGTGGTGATGCCTGGATCTGTAACAGGATATTATGACACATCTCCTGTGTTTTCTACAAGCCATTGTGGATTTGGGTATATACTCTATATTTGGTTATTTATATTACATCTATTCATCCAAATAAATTTGTATTCATATTTAATGCAACAGGAGTTTTCTTCTTAAATCCCATTGGAGAAGCAAGAGTCACTTGTGTTAGACTGATGAAGCATATGAAGGGAGAGCTGGAGTGCTGGTCCTGACTGGCAGATCCTGAGCGACAGATGAATGATGACTCTAACACACGTTTCTGTAAAAAAAAAGGGGGGGGGGGCTAAGGCACTACTTGGCTATTGTTGCCAAGTAGCCCTGTTCACCTACCTCCTTTGGCTTTTATTGTCATAACAGCTGGAACAAAAATTAACCTCCAAATATAAACAGCAGGTAAGCATCCTTGAGAAAGTATATGCTTTTACAAAGTTGGGTCTTTAAAGGCTAAACATAAAGATTCTAACAAAACACCCTGGGGGATTGAACTTATTTGGAAAAGTCAAGTTAGAGGCTGCAGGCTTCTGCAAGGTCCCCTCAGAGGCCCCTGGCCTTTAGGAGAATCCTCCTTACAGACAATCCAACCAAGTCCCCTGCTCTTCCCACTGGAGAAATTGGCATCAGAACAGCGACTATAGTGAGGAGGGTGTTACTGGTGTCCTTGTGCTTAGTCAGGCTGTGCACAATATGGGATACTTGTCTGAGGATCACAAAACTTCCGCCATCCTTACCTACTTTCTGTGCTAACTTCTTTGAACAAAAGAAATAAGTGATAGCCTAATTCCTAGGAATAAATACTTGTTTTTCAGTCTTTTGGGGGAAAACTAACAGGTATAACATCTCGAGGTGCCTTATGGTACTGGGAGACACATGAATCCAATTTAATATAAATAGAAAAGAGAAGTCTATTAATGTCTAATATTTGTATTAGGCTTTACTATGTGCATAGTCATTCATATTTATATTACTATTTGAATCTTATAAGAGTTTGAGATGTAAATATAGTGGAAATAATTCTTCTTTGAATGGTAAAAACGAGGTGCAGATGTTGTCATTGCTCTATCAGTAGTAATACTAATAACTAATATAAATACTAATAACATTTAATGAAATGGCAAAGTAAATGCAATGATGGTGATCCATCTTAAGGAAGGAAAAGGTATGAAGAGGTAATTTTCCATTTGTTCCTCTAGTTCAGCAGTCTTCAAAATTCTCATTGCATGCACAGATAGGAAACACATTTTGAACGTGGACCTCCATATTGCAATGCTAAGTACCAAGTATACATTTTCTTCAATTTATAAGTTCTCTTCTCCTATGTTAGTTAGTTTTTCTCACAAAGTAACCAGAAGGTGCTGACTTTTTATATTTTTTCAACAAGTGAGCCCAGAATCACTGAAGCGTTTGAAAGATGTCGAAATCACAGTATTCTGTTTCTAAACATTTAAAAAGCGAGTAGATATGACACTTTAAAATACTCAGCACACTTACTAGTAGATTATACGAGGCATCAAAATGATATGAACCTAGAAAATTTTTCAAACATCAGTACTCAAAATATTTTTGCTGAAGTATGATTTAAAAAACAAAACACAGTACTTTTTCTTACTCATTGTTAAAGCATTACCTTTATCTTGTCATAAAAAAAAGGTGAAGGACTGTTCTTTCTGATGAAGAATGTATAACTCATCTCTAAGTTTTGTAGCTCTCTTTAGTGCTTTGCTAAGAGCAAAATTTCCTCTGTATAAAACTTTAATGCTATGTCCCTGACTCATTATCAGACATTTTAAATATTTCACTGTATTTTAAAATTCTAATTTTTTTTAATTCTCACCTGGAGATATTTTCCCATTGATTTTTAGACAGAGTGAGAGAGAGGGGGAGAGATAGAGATAAATATTGATGTGAGAGAAACACATTGATTGTTGCTTCCTGCACGAGCCCCTCACCAGGGCTCAGGCTAGGAAGGAGCCCTTGACTAGAATTGAACTTTAGTCTGCAGGGTGATGCTCTATCCACTGAGCCAAGCTGGCTAGGGCTAAAATTATATTTTTACACAATTAGCCACTGCATGATAGTCTTTAGTATTCAGTACTTTGTCCATTATTTGATTCTAACCTTTTTGCTGAAATTGCTCTCCTATGCAGTAAATTAATATATTATTACCTTGGAATGAATGATTAGATTAATAATTGAATGGATCTTAATTATCTGATGTTCTATTTCTGTATCATTTAAAGATTCTAGTTAAAGTAGAACACTATCAGTAGTTTGACTTGTGGGTGCTTTCAAAAGTTCTGTATCTTTTAAAATTATAGACTATATTTACCGTTGAGAATGTGTGTGTGTATACAGTGGTACCTCAAGATATGAGTGTCCTAACATACGAGATTTTTGAGATACGAGACGTCGAGCAAGCGATTTTTGCTTTGAAATACGAGCAACATTTGAGATAGGAGTAATGGCGCAGATCGGCCGGCTGCACACAACCCACCAGTTTACTGAGACTCGAGCGTCTCATAGTTTCCCACGCCTCGAGGTTACGGAACGAATTAAACTTGTATCTCGAGGTACCACTGTACTCTTTCATTTGGTGTTTCACAAGAAACTTGTTCGTGTGTTCTTTTATCCAACTGCAGGGCAAGCCTCCCATACTTACATAGTGCGTCTTTCTTTAGAATCTCAGCAATGGGGCTATGCATTCTCTGAAAGCATTATCAGCTAGAAATGCATTTTAGTTACTAGATTGTGTTCAGTGTGTTGTTTCAGCCTTTTTTCCCCCTTCTTTATTCAGATAGATCAAGTGCTGTCCCCCAAAGCTATGTACCCTTTTGGCTTGCACTGTTAAATGAGAAATGTTAAAAAAGGCCTTTTATCTTTTTTTTATTACATTTCATAAAATATTGCTGTTTCTTGGATTAAGTATTACATGTCTTGCTGTAACATTATAGAGATTTGTCTTCAGACTCTGGATAATTAAGTTTTCAGTGTGGTGATGGCTTCGTACATCATTAGCTGCTATCTCAAAGCACGATAGATATTTCGGACAAGGTTTGCTTGTAATAATAGTGGATGTAGATGTAAATCTATATTTAAAATAATTTTGAAAAATCTAAGCTTTTGGACCCTAGTTTTTGTCAGATGTGATTAGATTTGTCTTTTTTTTTTTTAACCCTTAATCTTACAAAGAACTTGTACTTAGAGGAGGAAAAGTGTTGGCTCTGATTTTGTTGCTCATTTGTGTTTTCATTAATTTTATATCCAAACTGTTTTTCATTTTTGCAGAAATTTTAAAAAAAGTTGTTTTTCTCTTTGCAAGGGTTCATTTGGCCAAATCTCTACAACATAAACTAAAAATTCATTTACTGAGTACCTAAAATGTAATATATTGCAATATATGTAAAGCAAGCACATGAGTGGGGGTACTATGCTAATCTACTCTGTGTGGTCAAACTTCCCCTCTACTTTAGGGAGGACAGTGCTGGCAGTGTGGTTTCTGATACACAGGTGTGGTATTGATTTATATAAAATTGAACTTAGTTATGTCCATTTATACAAAAGTAACTATAACTGTATATATAAATAAAAAATATGATGTTTTATTATGTCCAATGAATCTTTTTGTTCATCCTGTAGATATGAAATAAGCCAGTTTTAGACATGGCTGGTCTAGACAACTTCATATGGGAAAGACCAGCAGCAAATGCATTCAACTCCAGCAAGTCTGGTTCTGAATCTTGAGTTTCCTAAGGCCATTTTGTTTGACCCTTCCTTCCTTCCTTCCTTCCTTCCTTCCTTCCTTCCTTCCTTCCTGCCTTCCTTCTTTTTAGGTAATAAACTTTTTTTTTCTAGTTTTATTGAGATATAATTGACATACAATAGTATGCAAGTTTAAGATGTACAATATAATCATTTGATAGATGTATATATTGTGGAATGATTACCACAATAAGTTTAGTTAACATGCTATCACCTTACATATTTATAATTTTTTCTTATTATGAGAACTTTTAAGATCTACTCTCTTATCAAGCTTTAAATATATACAATACAGTATTTTTATCTATACTAATAAAAGGGTAATATGCTAATTAGACTGGACGTCTTCTGGATGACCTTCCAGACGTCCTTCCTGACAAAGCCAGGCCTGGGAGAAGCTGCCCAC
>PVJN01060480.1:0-11561 GCA_004026805.1 Lasiurus borealis
GGCGGTGTCGGCCGTCAGCGGCAGCCCGGGCTCCCGCAGCTCGGCGACCGCGGTGCTGCCGAGGGGCCGCATGGCGCGGCCGGCGCTCTCCCCGCGGCCGTCGCAGCGTCTGGCGCCCCGCTCGCTGCCTGGCTCTTCCGGCGGCGGCGCGGGGGCGCGCGTGCGCGAGCGGCCCTCTGTGCCCGGGGAGGGCTGTCCTCCGCCGCCTCCCGCTCCATCTCCCTACCCTCCCGTGGCGCTGGAGGGCAGCCAGCTCTCCGATGGGGTTTCCTTGGCCACAGCTGACCCGAAGGCGTGCGCCCCTCTGGGGCGGTCTGGCCCGTTTGGGGTCATCTTTCCCAGGGCACCCTGCACCCTTCTCTCGGGCAGGCCTGCGGGAGGCTAGGAGGGTGCCCGCTTATTTATTGGTGTGGCGCCACAATCACTTCTCCAAGCTCCTCAAGCCCTCTTTTCCCCCTGACTCATTGCCACTTATCCAAGGAGGGTAAATGTTACTGGTTCGAGGTCTTGAAAAAGGGAGAGGGGATTAGCACACAACCATAGGAAAATAGATCAATAAAACTGGAGTAGAACCCATTAAATATGTTCTTTGTAACAGTAGGCATTCGTTATTGGTCCTTCTGTTGTTGGCAGTTAGACGTGAGCAGAGGGAGGAGGATGGGCCAGGTACAGAAGAAGGTCACCCTGTCTCTGCTTAATTGACTCAAGTATTGACAGGCAGCCCAGACCCGTTGGTTGTCTGGGTTCAGAATGGCTTTAGTATTACAGTTTATATATTCCCTTTAACGTATTCCCCTCTTCTGCTGAACTTGACATATAAATGGTATCAGTTATAGTCATTCTTTTATCTTAACTAAGCCTACAAGAACCAAGAAAACATAAAAAGTAACTGGCATGCCCTAACGAGTTTGGCTCAGTGGATAGAGAGCGTCAGCCTGCGGAATGAAGGGTCCCAGGTTCAATTCCAGTCAAGAGCATGTATCTTACTTGTGGGCAAATCCCCAGTAAGGGATGTGCAGGAGGCAGCTGATTGGTGTTTCTCTTTCATTGATGTTTCTAACTCTCTATTCTTTTCCCTTCCTCTCTGTAAAAAATCAGTAAAATATATTATATTTAAAAAAGTGGTAAAAGTATGGACTAGGCTAGAACTGTCTCTGGGTTTCATCTAGCAGGTGTGTGTCATGATTAAGTTCTTTGAGCATTGTTGTTTCAAGGCTTGATATTATGACATTGAGCTGGTGAGAAGTGGATTTCCCCACACTGTGAAAAATGGGGAAGTCTTGCTAATAGACCAGCTCAGAGACTACTGTAGTGCTCTGGTGACTTGAGGCAGAGGGGAAAGATTGATTAGGAGGTGGAATGGACTAGGACTTGATGTGAAAGAGTATTGCTTCTGTATGCAAAACCATGCAGTGTTACAATGGAAACTCTTCTGCTTCTGAAGGAATTGGATCCTCCAGTGAGGACAGCACCTCTGACTGTGATGCCAGGTAACCACAGACAGGGTGGCACTCTCATCATTCTGGTGTCAAGATGTGAGAAGGAAGATGAAAGTAGAGGACAGCTGAGTTCTAGAATCCTCATTAACAAATGAAAGTCCAAGACCCTCACCATCATAGTGGTGGCAGATGGAGACCTCCAGGTTCCACAGGAGGAGTTAGATTCCTGATTTCTAGTACTGTTTGCCAGTCAGGTATGCTCCTACACAAATGTAGTGTGGTGTAGTGTATACCCTTGATAGTGGTTATCTTTTTTGTAATGCAGCTGCCTCATTTGAACTTTGAATGCTGAGGCATACACTTCAAAAATGTATCTACTCCAGAGATGCTATATTGAATAAACACGTAGCCAACCGCAGAAATAGATAAAGGGCAAGGTCACCTCCGTGTCTTGAGGATCCTTTGTTTTAGAGATCTTGGTTGATTTCAATAGCCAAAATCATTTGGGCCACTTTCCTGCCCCCGGCCCCCTACCTCTCCTTCCCCCACACACTCTTCACCAATAAAGAGGTGGCTGCAGAAACCCTAGGCCCCTAGTCTGGACTCCAATAAAAGCAGGACGCCAGGGCCCTGTGTTCGGCTTGGATGGGGTGGAGTCTCTGGGCTAAGCAGACAGACTTGGCTTCCTGTCAATCCTGCCCTACATGGCCCCTGGATCTCAGTGTCCCTTGGTAATCGCTGCAGCCCTCTCTGTGCACTTGCACGCACATGCCTACAGACCTCTGCCTTTCACATCTCCCCTGAGTTTCCATGCACTCCGGGGACCCGTATGAGTCTGGATCCACAGGGTCTCACCCAAAACTGGGGTTCAGTGCAGTTAGAAGTGGATTTCAGCGAAGTAGGGAGGTTCTGTCTTCCTCCCACTAGAGAAAGCCAGTGGCACAATCAGCAGTCAGTCCTCTCTGCGCCCACTTGGACATGTTCCTCCAGATCTCTGCCTTTAGTGGCTCCCCTGAGTTTCCCTGAGTTTCCATGCACTCCTCACCTTTTCCAACAGTTCAGACTCCCCCCTGTATGAGTCTCATCTGGAACTGGGGTTCAGTGCAGTTGGGAGTTTCTCTCTCCCTCCCACTAGAGGAAGCCAGCCAGGCCTTCCACCACCCGTCCTCTCCACATGAGTGTCTCCTTACCTCAGCTTTTACAGCTCCTCTGAGTGTCCGTGCACCCCTCTCTTTCCTTCTAGTTGTAGAATTTTCACTCAGCCAGCTTTCCTGTGGTTCTGGATGATGACCATTTTGTCTTTTAGTTGTAGTTTTGAAATTGTTGTGCGAGGCAGTTTAGGTGTTCACCCATGCCGCCATCTTGGTTTCTCTCCTCATCATTGATGTTTCTATCTTTCTCCTTCTCCCTTCTCTGCAATGGATAGAAGTATATTTAAAAAAATTAAACAGAGTTAGCATATGATTCAGCAAATTCACTTCTGGATATCTAACTGGAAGGATAGAAAGCAGAGGCTTAAACAAATATCTGTACACCCATGTGTAGTATTGTTCACAGTAGCTTAAAAGTAGAAACAACCCAAATGGCTACCAATAAAGGAATGGATAAATAAAATGTACATTCAGGACGTATAATGAAATATTATTGATCCTTAAAAAAGAAATGAAATTTTGACACATGCTACAACATGGATAAACCTTGAAAACATTATGCTAAGTAGAATAAGCTAAACATAAAAAGGACAAAATTATATTATTCCACTTATATGAGGGACCAAGAATAGTCAAATTCATAGAGACAAAAAAAATACAGTGGTGGGGGCCAAGACTGGTTTTGCTCAGTGGATAGAGCACCGGCCTGCAGACTGAAAGGTCCCAGGTTCGATTCTGGTCAAGGGCATATACCTTGGTTGCAGGCACATCCCCAGTGGGGGGTGTGCAGGAGGCAGCTGATCAATGTTTCTCTTTCACCGATGTTTCTAGCTCTCTGTCCCTCTCCCTTCCTCACTGTAAAAAATCAATAAAATATATATTTTTAAAAATACAGTGGTGGTTGGAAGAGGCTAGCAGGGAGGAGGGAATGGGGAAGTTATTGTTTAACTGGCACAGAGTGTCATTTTGGGATGATGAAAGAATTCTGTGGATAGATTTAGGTGACGGTTGTGAATTCACTTAATGCCATTGAATTCTACACTTAAAATGGTTAAAATAGTAAATTTTACTATATATATATACACACAATAAAAGTGTTTCTAAAAATGCCAAGGAAAACCATTCTGAAAGTATGCAACAGACAGCTAATAAACTAGCAAGGTAGATCCAAAATTGAAGTAAACCATGGCCTGTATACAAACTGAGACATACAAGCACTGGCCATAGTCTCTCCTCAGTTCTGGCAGATAATGATAGAGGGACGATGTGGAGCATAACATAAGGAGAGAGTATCCCAGGCTTATGAAACATTTCCATCCAAATATATCCCCCATAGCTAAAAAAAAAAAAAGAAGAAAAAAAAAGTGAAGTTTGAACTCGAAACTTTACTTTCTGGGAACAGAAATTAAGCCTTTTTCAGAAAAATGGGTCCTGTGTCCCTGTGAAAAATTTTGTCAACTTTCCAATCTATTCCCTCATGTATTTATCTCGGTACCATTTTTCATATAACTCATTCAAACTAATGTTGTTTGAATGCCTACACTGGTCTATTTACAATTCTTAATAGAGGCAGAGTAGGGAACAAAGGAGACTGGGCTGCATTCAGTCCTCACCGTGATAGAGGTGGGGATGATGACGGAAAAAGGTACTAGCATTACCTACCTTTACCTAGTGGGCCATGTCTTGTTTAGTTTCCTGTTCCCTCCCAGTTTGACATGTTGGCCTAGGAGTAAGGACATTGAGTTCTCTGTGGTTGCCTGGGTCTAGGCAAATTTCAGCTCTCTCAATTTCTATTTTCTCAGCTCAGAAGGCACAGGACTGGATTCCTAAGCAGTTATGTAGGCAGAAAACTGCCCTTCAGGCTTTGACATGGCTGAGACTTGCTCCAGTGGTTCCTTGCTTTCCTACTTTCATCTGTTCCCACTGCCAAAGGTAGCTCCCATGTAAATGATTTCTAGCACCCCACAGAACCTGTATCCTCCTGTGGGAACTCGCTTTCTGTTTATAGATTCTTTGGGAGTGAGGAGACTCCCAAAGTGAGGAGACTCACTTGTCTGAACTTGAGACTAGGCCCTAGATAATAAAAGTGCAATATAATGCACTTTAATCTTGAATGTTATAAATTTGGGATTTGGATTCGACCCAGTGCACATTTTAATAACTATCATTTACTAAATGCTCAAAATATGCCAAGCACTATTAAGTGCATGATTTCACTGAATTGTAAAATGAGTTTTTTCAGGCAGTTCAGCGTAAGTATTAAAAGCAGGGCTCTGGAGTCAGAATGCCTGAGTTTCCATCCTGGTTGTCTTACCAGGTGTGTGACTTCAGAAAAGTGATTTCGCCTCTTTCTGAGCCTCTATTTTTGTTTCTATAATAGAATCTAGCTGCTGTGAGAATGAAGTAAGATAAAAACATAAAACACCAGATATAAGTACTCTTTAAAAAAGAAAAAAAAAAGAGGTGTGCGTTCTATTCTCTCCACTTTACAGATGAGAACATTGAGGCTCAGAGAATGTTAAACAACTTGCCAAAGTCACATTGATTGGTTAGGGCATAGATAGGTTTGGAATCCAGGAATGTCTGAAGTCGAAGTCATGGTCCAGACAACTCTACTCATCCAGAAGACTTGTTACCAGCTTTGCTGGTTTCTTAGAGGACCTCCTTAGAGCATGTTTCTTTCACATTGAATCCTGACTTGGACCGTAAGGCCATTGCTATGGCAACATTCTATGATTACTTCTATGTTACAGTGATCCTGTATAGCTTGCATCTTGACTTTCTTGGAGTAAAATGCTATGAATAAAGAAGAGCGATAATTTTTTAATGCTATTAACAGAAGTCAACCTATTTCCTTATCTGCTATGAGAACAGTTATGCTCCAGCGACCACAGCTCTGATCTCTTTTTATCTCACATCTGTTGTCCAAAGCTGGAGATCTTAGCTAGGACCTAGTGGGATAGGGAGAGTTCATAGACAATTTGCCAAATGAATAGGTACCCTCAAATAACACAGCACCGATTTTAGACCCTTCTTGGATCTTCTGCCTGTCTGAACCATCCTTCTCTTTTCCCTCCACTCTCTTGCTGTCTGCTCCATTTCTCTTTTCCTATCACCAGAGTTGATCTTCTTCCAACTTTTCATGCTGTCAAACAAAAAGGAGGAAAATATTAATTTTTAATAATAAGAACCTCAAAGTGGAAGAAGGCTTAGGCAAGTTGTCGATGAGAAGAGAATTCCAGTACCACTCAAGAGACAAACAGCTCTACCACAGATACATATACATATATGTATAGTTCTTGTCTACTATAACTGAATCAGAGGCCAGTACTAGTCTTCTATTTTTAAATTAAAAGGATTCTTTATTTTAAATGTATATAGTGGAATAATTCATCAAAAAATTTATAGTAGGTAACCAACCACTTCTTAAATATGATAGTATAAACAATGCGTGGATTCAGTCAGTTTGTTTAAAGTAAACTGTATGCTATGAAGTATTCTAAGAAAGGAAATCATGACAAGTTCCATTCCATTAAAGGGGATTAAAAAGAATTATAAGCTAATTTGGATAGCCCTAGCAATTTTCTGGGTATTCTCCTTCTATATAAACCTGACTCTTTATATTAAAACTGCATTCTGGTTTCCTACCATTAAGTAAGAAATTCTTTAACAGAGACCTAGAAATGGCCTTACTGTCACGTACTTCTTCACCTCCTGATGATCTCTTGGTTCTCTGATGTAGACAGTATAGAATGTCTGCTATTTCAGCTCTGCTAATCTTCCCAGGAAGATAAGCATTCCATTCCAGCCATTGCTTCCACCTTGACCTTCCAAATGCCTCTGCTGTGAGGAAGAGCCATCACAGATTGCCATAGCAATATAGCCTGTGTGACTCAGTAAACCAACCACCTTCAGGCACTGTCCAACTGACACCTGGTACAGCTGATTATTCCTCCCAAAGGTCCACTGCTGAGATACTCCCAACCCATGGCGATTCATGAGTCGGGATGGGTCAGATGATCGAGTTTCTGACATCCAAGCAAAGGAGATTACTTAAAACCAATTCATGCTCTTCATTATAAATCTAGATCTAAATTGGGTCACTGTAGTCACATGCCTTAAGCACTACGAGGCCTCTCTTCTGACTTGGGCGGCTCTGAGCCACCAGCCATTTGCGAGTCTGGTGGTGATAAAGCCTTCCATGCTGAAGGATTTTGAGTATTTTGGCCCTCTGTTGATAAAAATGGGTTGCTGGGGTTTGGCATTGGGCCCAGATATCTGCATCTCTAGGTAAATGCTATCCAAATGCCATTTAAATAATTTACAACCCAACTTTTTCCTCAATTCAACACACTCATTTCCATAGCTTCTTGTCCTCAGGTCAGGTCTTAGGGAAAAATACTGCTCCTTATATTCATCCAACCAAATGTGTTCCAGCCTCAAGGAGTTGTGTCCTGGCCTTCAGAGGAACCATAGGGTTGGCTTTTCCAGAAAACGTGTCTGACTCTGGAGCAAGGGATAAAGAAGAGCTTACCCTCACACATCCAAATCTGAAGTGATCTTTCCAAGTTTTCTCCTCCCTAGGTATCCATGATGCTGTCATACTGCCCGAGTTCACTGAGGTAGCTTCTGTTCATGGCAAACAATCCTCCTGGAGGTAGTACCTTCTGGAACTACCAGAAAGGAGAACAAGATCCCATTTCAAGTGCAGTCCCCAGTTGAACCCTCCACGTACCACAGGGGATGAGCTGTAGGCCACCCTGTCAGCACTGGTGATATCGATCACCAGACACACGACCTCCGCGGTCCTCCCAGATGGCAGCCAACAAGGGCCACAGCCATGTTACATTCACTTCACAGCGGCTGTCCAGGAACACCAGGACTTCTGCTGCATGAGCTGCTCCTAACATTCTTCCCTGAATTAATCTCTCACGCTTTGTATTTCCTATTAATTTAATTTTTACAGGGAGGTTGTTTGACAAATTCACTTAATTCTCCTTTCAAATCATCGAAGTCACTGTTCTTATCCATGAGGATGATTTCGTGGGTGATTTCAAGGCTATGTTGCTGGGCTGGTGTGTGGTCCAGGACACTGTGCACAGTCCGCAGCAAAGCAGACAAGGCTTCATTGTAGAAACAAATAACAACACTAGAGCCTGGCAGGTCTGTAGGATATGTCTTGTCTTTACATGCTACATTCCTTGTATCTGGCACATCTCTATGGTAGCCCAAGTGGTTGCTAATGAGCATATTGAAGGCATACCTCTCATACCCCAATTCCTGATCATGTTCATTAAAAATCATACCCAACTCAGAAGAGAATTTCATGTTGCCTTTTTCTGCATCTTCAATATGATTACCACATCATCAATCTTGTTTGCTTTGAACTGTAATTCTAATATTCGATTTGAACCTTGGGTGAAATGGGGATAGATTTTTGGGGGGAATGGCTCATGGGGCCTAGACCCCTTGATGGGCACATTCTTAAAGTGGCTGAGTCACTTCACTGAAGTTAAAATAAACAAAAAGCAAAACTATCCAGGTCACAGATGTAAAAAGGCATCGGTAACAGAAATATCGAACTGTGACGCTTCCCATTATAGACCTAGCATAGCTGAATGGCCATTTTCAGCTTCCTGAAGCAAAAGCTACTGGAGCATTAAACTTGTGCTGGTGGCTGGGTATGAACTGGCATGAGAATTCAAAACCAGGAATGCAGTCTTGGGGGGCTGCTTCACTTCTGTGGGCTTTATCTTCAGGAATCGCACCAGGTCCTCAAGGTGAAGGTGAAGATCCCAGAAAGATCCTCTGGTGAATCCCAGCGCCGGCAACGCAGGATCTCAGCCTTCTGGGACTCCGGCTGTGGCAGCCTCTCTCCCACCACAGCCCAGGTCCAGCCACACTAGCTGCTGCAGGCAGAACACCCGGGAGAAGATGCCAGGTGGGGTAATGACCACAGGTTCGCCCACACCTCCGGAGTGCTCATCCAGTGCTGGTGCCGCAGCCTCTCCCATCTTCTTTCTTTTTTCATTTTAAAAAAACTTACAGTTGGCATGCCCTGGACAGTGTGGCTCTGTTGGTTGGGTCAGGTTGCCAGTTCGACTCCCAGTCATGGACACATGCCCAGGTTGAGGGCTTGATCACTGGTAGGGAGTGTGCAGGCAATAACTGATTGATGTTTCACTGTTACATTGATGTTTCTCTCTCTCTCTCCTCTTCCCCTCACCCTCTCTCTCTAAAAATCAATAAAAAGATGTTCTTATTCTTTTTAATATATTTTATTGATTTTTTAAGAGAGGAAGGGAGAGGGACAGAGAGTTAGAAACATTGATGAGAGAGAAACATCAATCAGCTGCCTCCTGCACCCCCCCTACTGGGGATGTGCCCGCAACCAACATGTGTGTCCCTGACGGGAATCGAACCTGGAATCCTCAATCCACTCTATCCACTGAGCCAAATTGGTTCGGCAATAAAAAGATTTTTTTAAAATTACAGTTGACATACAGTATTATATTAGTTTCAGATGTATAATCCATGAGCTGACATTTATATAACTTATAAGTGATCACCCTGATAAATCTAGTATCCATCTGATACTGTATATAGTTATTACAATATTATTGACTATATTCTCTATGTTGAACTTTACAGCCCCATGTCTATTGTGTGACTACCAATTTGTACTTCTAAATCCCTTCACATTTTTCACCCATTCTTCCAACCCCTCTTCTATCTGGCAACCATCAAAATGTTCTCAGTACCTGAGTCTTCTTCTGTTTTGCTTGTTCATTTATTTTGTTCTTTAGATTCTATATATAAGTGAAATCATCTTGGCATTTGTCTTTCTCTCTGTGGGCTCTTTAAGAGAAACACTTGGGACTCCAGCAGCCCTCCATCACACTTGGCCACAATCCCTACTGGTTTTTACAGCCAGAAGTTATGGGGACTTTTTTTCCAAGCACTGGAACCCTGGCCTGGGAGCCAGGTGTGGAGCTTCTCAGGGGGACTTCTGCAGCTGAGATATCCCTCCCAATTTTTAACTGCCACATGTGGGTGTGGGACCACCCCTTTTCCCATCTCCTCCCCTTCTTCCAGTCTGGATGTTGCTTATTTAAAGCCTTAGTTATAGGTCTGAATGACGGTTGTTCTGTAGTTTCACTTTAATTCTGATGTGGTTGTGGGAGGTTTCAAGTGCCACATTTACCTACCTGCCATCTTGATTGGACGTACCAACATTAGTCTTCTGAAGCAGTAGCAGTTTGACTTTTAGGGATGGTAAGGACAGAAAGTACTCAAGAAATTTCATTTTTATACATTCAGGTACATTTTTTTAACCTTTCTACTTGCTAATATATTCTTTTTAAATTATAAGACCTAGGTTTTAAAGTTTTATGTACTATTTAATGTATGATAAATATTTCAACAGTACAAAGGGTGTACTATAAATAATGAAATCTCTTTTCCCAATTCCACTTCTCAAAGGCAATCACTGTAAACAATTTCTATTCTTAACTCTTCTGGTGGTTGACATTATATTCTTACACACTCTAAAGTCTCTGGTTAATGATTCATCAACTTTAGATGATTTATTTTATTCTGCTTTGGAAGATGAAGATTTTTAGTGCCTTTCACCACCTCCTTCTTTTCCTTGTTCCTGTCATATCTTCTTGATCAACTGGTTTCTGGGCAAGGTGGAAACATGCTTGAGTTTCAGATAATAATGATTGCCTTTTGTCAAAGTCCATGCTAGTAAGTGGCATTATCCCCATTTTGCAGGTAAGGAAATAGAGGTTTTGGCTAGTTATGCCGCTTGTTCGAAGTCCTGTAGTTGATAATTAGCATAGTTAGATTTAACCTGGATTCTATAACACTCAAGCCTACATTCTTCATCATCACTGCGCTAGAACAATTTCTTAAGGCCAGTCTAGTTCCACCAAGATATTTTCTTCTTCCTGCAAGTTATGTGTGTGTATCCACTTTTATAATATATAGAAATAAAATACATGGCAATTATGACAATGATATAAAGAACTGGGGAGAGGAAATGGAAGATTATATATTTTCTCACAGATACATTTGTTATTTTGTGCAAGATATTCAGTTATCTTTTGAATACATTAAAAACTAAGGAAAATATTTTTATATATACTCAAATATTTACCATTTCTACACTCTTCATTCCTCTGTGTGATCTAAGTGTCTGTATGGTGTCATTTTACTTTAGCCTGAGAAACTTTTAAAAACATTTCTTGTGGAATAGATCTGCTGGCATCAAATTCTGTTAGTCTTTGAAACATGTCTTTATTTCTCTTTTGTGCTTTAGGGATATTTTTATTGGATATATAATTATAGGTTGATAGTTTTTCTTTCAACCCTTTAAAGATCTTGTTTCATTTTCTTCTGGCTTGTATTGTTTCTGAGGAGATGTCAGTGATTTTCTTGCCTCTTTCCTTTGTTTTCTCTAGAAACATTTTATCTTTGATTTTTACCAATATGCATTGGTATAATTTATTGTTTCCTCTGTGTTTATCCTCTTTGAAGATCATTTTGCTTCTTGGATCTCTTGAGTTGATATTTTCATCAAATATGGAAAAATTATTTACTCAAATATTTTCTCTGTCTCCCCTCAAAAATTACCTCCCTAATTTTTTTATGATTATTTATTGATTTTTTACAGAGAGGAAGGGAGAGAGATAGAAAGTCAGAAACATCGATGAGAGAGACATTAATCAGCCGCCTCCTGCACATCCCACAGTGGAGATGTGCCCACATGCAAGATACATTCCCCCAACAGGAATCGAACCTGGGACCTTTCAGTCTGCAAGCCGACACTCTATCCACTGAGCCAAGCCGGTCTCAGCACCTCCCTAATTTCTGATGCTCCAAATGTTAGACTGCTTGCTTGATTTTGTTTCACAAATCACTGATACTGTATTAATTTTTAAATCTTTCTTCCTCTGTGCCTTTATTT
>PVJN01060481.1:0-11560 GCA_004026805.1 Lasiurus borealis
AGGAATCCAAAGAGGACCACACCAAGACACATCATCATTAAAATACCAAGAGCAAAAGACAAAGAGAGAATATTAAAAGCAGCAAGAGAAAAACAGTTTATTACCTACAAGGGAGCACCCATACGACTGTCAGCTGATTTCTCAACAGAAACGATGCAGGCCAGACGGGAGTGGCAAGAAATATTCAACGTGATGAATACCAAGAACCTACAACCAAGAATAATCTATCCAGCAAGGCTAACATTCAGAATTGAAGGGCAGATAAAGAGCTTCACAGAGAAGAAAAAGCTAAAGGAGTTCATCAACTCCAAACCAGTATTATATGAAATGCTGAAAGGTACTCTTTTAGAAGAGGAAGAAGAAAAAGGTAAAAGCCAAATAATTATGAACAACAAATACATATCTATCAACAAGTGAATCTAAAAATTAAGTGAATTAAAAATTTGATCAACAGAATAAACTGGTGAATATAATAGAATCAGGAGCACAGAAAGGGAGTAGACTAATAATTCTCAGGGGGACAAAAATCATAAAGCATCAAACAGACTGTGAAATTACAGCAGAAAGATTAAAGTTAGGTGAGGTAAATAAGTGATCAATCAAAGGACTTGTATGCATGCATATAAGCATAACCAATGATCACAGACACTGGGGGATTGGGGTATGCCTGGGAGGGAGGGGGGCAATCGGGAGATATGTATAAAAAATTAATAAAAAGAAAAATAAATAAATAAATAAATAAAATAAAAAAAAGAAGATGAGTGGATAACAAAGTTTCCATTAAAACAATGGAATACTACTCAACTGTAAAAAAGAAGGAAATCTTACCTTTTGTTACAGTAAGTATAGACCTGCAAAATATTAGGCTAAGTTAAAGAAGCCAGTCAGAGAAAGACAAATAATATATGATTTCACTTACATGTGGAATCTAATGAACAAAATAAACTAGTTAGAATGATTTTAATTTAGTATCAATTGATAGGTTGGCTAAATCAGGCCTGTGTCGTGATTACTGATAATCACTTTGTGGAGACAGAAATGGTAGGTGTAGGACCCTACTACTCATAGTGTGATCTGCACACCAATAAATCAGCATTACCAGGAACTTGTTAGAAATACAAAATCTTAGATACCATGCCAGATAGAATTGGAATCTGTAATTTAACAAAGTCCCCAGGGACTTCCGTACACATTAAAGCTGAAGAAGTTCTGGCCTGGGATATACTTCTTGGTTGAAAGGTGCCTTTTTCAAAGTCACTGGCAAGGACATCATCAGTGAGCTCTTGATGGTAGATGTGAAGGATGAGCACTTGAAGCAGGGCACTGACTCTTGGCCTTCATGAGAACAGAGATGTTTGAATTGGCCATAGAGCCCCATGGAAACTTTTGCCCACTTGTGCATTTCTCTTACCTGCTATAAAATGACTAACTGGAAAATATGATACAGGGAGAAGTATTTGTCATGAGGGGACAGATAAAAATTCTAAAGAAAATTTATGGCTTTCTGAGGCCAGCCACATGGCTGGAAGACATGGCACCTTCTGTCTAATGTTAACATATGCAGACATAAAAGTTCTGCAGGTTGAAGCTTAAAAGTAATGAATGGAGCCCTGAAATGAATTAAAGTTCTTGCCTGTGGACTTTGAAAAAAGTCACATGAAAACCATCATCTTCAGATGTTGAATGTAAGGATCTTAGAGATGAAATTTCAATAAATGGGATAGTCATAGCCTTGGCTTCTGAGGCATAAATGAACTCTCCAGAAGAAGACACTAAATAGCAATGTCTGCAGTGTTACACGCAGAACTAAACTGCTTTGCCCAAAGCAAATGAAACGATTCCTCTCCTGTTATGATCTCCCAATGGTGCCAGCCAGGATCAGCACAGTCCCTGTTGCTAATTGCTAATGCCGATCAAGTATTCCCCGCAAAGGAAAATCATTTCAGAATTTATAGACTCCATCTTCAAAAGTAGCCAAATAATTTGACTGAAAATGAGTTTATCCTAGAAATTCTTAGGCACTTAGTGAAATTAGAGCATAACTAAGAGCATTCAGAATACCAAGCTTAGGTGATCTTGAGTATCACTTGTGTATTGATGGGACTGTAGTGATGGTAAATGGAAAGCCATTACTATATATGCTTTTTTTGTGTGTGTGGGAAACAGGTGCTCAGCCTAGAAAAACATTTCTTAGAGTGGAATTCTTAAGTCGGTGTCTTGGCCTTAAAATTTGAAGCAAAAATAAAAATATATTTAAAAAAATGTATATTCTCCTTTCCCAGTAGTATAATGTTAATGCAATATCTAAAATATCAGATAATATAGGTCATTATTCTTCTTAAGAATAATAAAAACAATTAAAAATTTTAAGTTATCTAAATTACATTTTAAGTGGCTGAATCTGTAAAATCCTTTTAACTTACCTTGATGTTAGGGGGGCTTTTTTCAACATGAGAATAAAAAATAGACTATTTAAAGTACTATAATTTTTCTCCATGGAAAGAAATAGATAGTAATGGTTATTTTTTTTGTACATACTAAATAAAATTTCTAATATTACATATGGTTACTTAATTTAATTATTAATGATGAAAGATACATCACAATAACTTTAAAAATTACTTTTAATTTCCAATGAAAAACTCTCTTTGAATAAATGTATTGGTAGTGAACAATTTAGTGGTAAAAATGCCATTCTTTAAATATACTTTAATAACCATTAACTCATTTGACCCACACAACAATTATGTTAAGTAGAGAGAGCATGAATTATCTTCATTTATCAGATAAAGAGAGCCATAAAGACACTAATGACTTGCCCATGCCCACACAGTTTATGGCCAAGGATAAAAACAGAACTGAGGTCTCCTGATTCCTGGTCTGGAATGCTTTCCATTATAACATACTGTCTTCTTAGTTGTTCTTAAAATCTACAATCTGTTGCAGAAAAAAAATGCCAAAGAAAAATCCTATCAGTAAAATAAGTATTCTGCTAGTTAACAGAATTACAGTTCTCATACACTCTATACTTTTAACATCTGATATTAGTTCTTAAGGCCCAGTGCACTGGTGGGGTTCCTCGGCCTGGCCTGCACCCTCTTGCAATGCAGGACTCCTCAGGGGATGTCAGACTGCTGGTTTTGGCCTGATCTCTGCATTGTCATGCCAAGGGCCCCCCACCAGTGCATGAATCTGAGCACCAGGTGGGTTTCTGCTGATTCCTACAGGCCAGGTTGAGGAGCCCCATTGGTGCATGAATCTGTGCACCTGGCCTCTAATATGCATATACAATCTTTGGTTAATCTCTTTCCACCCTTCCCACTCCCACTTCCCTCTGAGATTCATCATGTTTCTATGCCTATGCTTTGAGCGTCTGCCCCCTGGTGGGTCAGTGCATGTCATAGCTACCAGTCAAATGGTTACTTAGGCATATATATATAGACATATACACACATATACATACAGATGGTGCCTTTGTCACAATTACTGAACTAATTAAGTTAGGACTTCTACCACAATGTGGATCAGGAGTAGTGAGAGAGAATATCTTTGTCTTGTGTACCATTTTAGGGAGAAAGTGTATACTTTCTCATCTTTTTGCATGATGTTAGTTAGCTATAGGTTGTTTGCAGGGATTCTTTATCAAGTTGAGGAAATCCCCTCTATTCCTTGTCTTCTGAGAGTTTTCATTATATAGATGTTGGATTTGTCAAATTATATTAGTTGATATAACCAATATGATTTTTTTCCTTTAGCTTGTTGATGTGATTTTTTAAAAAAAATATGTTTTTTATTTCAGGAAGGAGGGAGAGAGAGATAGAGATAGAAACATCAATGATGAGAGAGAATCATTGATCAGCTGCCTCCTGCACACTTGCTCCTGGGGATTGAGCCCACAACCTGGGCATGTTCCATGACTAGAATCACACCATTTACCTCCTGGTTCATGGGTCAATGTTCAATTACTGAACCACACTAGTGGCTGGGCTGATTTTTGAACAGTGAACCAGCCTTGTATAATTAGAATAAATCTCATTTGGTCTTGATACCTGATTATTTTATACACTGTCAGATTCAATTTGGTAATATTTTGTTGAAAATTTTTATATCTATGTTTATGAGAGATTTTGATCTCTAGTTTTCCTTTGTTGTAATGTCTTTATCTGTTTTGAGTACTGGGGTAATGGTGGTCTTATAAAATCAGAAAGTTTTGCTTTGATTCTATTTTCTGGAAGAGATTGTAGAGAATTGGTATCATTCCCTCCTTAAATGTTTCATAGAATTTACCAATGAAACGATCTGGGACTGGTTGCTTTCTCTTTTGAAAGGTTATGAATTAGTGATTTAATTTCTTTAATAGATATAGTTCTATTCAGATTTCTATTTCTCCTTGTAGGAATTTTGGAGGTTTGTGTCTTGCAAGAAATTGGTCCATTTCATCTAAGTTATCAAATTTGTAGAAACAGACTTGTTCAGAGTTTTCATATTATCTTTTTATTGTCTATGGAACCAATAGTGATGACTGTTTCTTTTCAGTTTTGATGTTAATAATTTCTGTCTTCTTTCTTTTTTTCCTTAGTTGGTTAGGCTAGAAGTTTATCAATTTTATTAATGTTTTCAAAGCTGTAGCTTTTGGTTTTGATTTGGTGTTGTTTTCTTGTTTTCAATTTCACTGCTTTTTGCTCTAATTTTTTTTTTCTGCTTCCTTTAGACTTACACTGCTCTTCTTGCTCTAGTTTTCTAAGGTAGAAGCTTTTGTTCCTTTTCAAAGATCAGTTGATTCCCCCCACCTGTCTCTTTCTGAGCTTTATTTTTTCCATTGTTCCATGTGTCTATTCATTACTGAATACTACACTGTCTTTTAAATTCCATAAAAACTTTAGATTAGGTTTGATAATATTTACAAAACAGCTTGCTGGGATTTTGATTGGTATCGCATTGAATGTATAGATCAGGATACAAAGAATTGACATTTTCACAATACTTAGTATTCCAGTCAATGAACATGGAATATCATTTCTCTCCAATTATTTATATATTTTTGATGTATTCTATTAGAGTTTTGTAGTTCCCATATATAGATCTTGTTTATAATTTATTTAGATTTATAGCTAAGTATTTAATTTATTTAGATGCCATTGCAAATGATACTGTTTTTTAAATTCCAAATTCCAATTGATCATTACTGGTAAAGCAATTAACTCTTGAATATTACCCTTTTATCCTATAAACTTCCCATATTCATGTAATAAACCATAAAGCAATAGTGAAATAGCAAGATTTGCCTATGAGACTGGTAATGATTACAAAGCATAATTAAGTTCAGCAAGGCGAATGTGTTATGGGGAAATAAGCACACGTTCATAAACTTTGGTGGAATTGTGAATTGGCATATTTCTGGAGGGTAACAAGGCATAATGTGTCAAAATTTTCAATTAAGACTTCGTGATCCAAAAATTGCCTTTTTAGAAATTTATGCCAAGAGAATAATTAGACAAGTTCACAAAATTGTGTGTACATAAATATTAATAGTCAAATCAATATAATAGCTCAAATTAGAAATAATCTAAATGCCTATATATGTAGTATAGTGACCAAATAAATAATAGTATATCCATGTAATGGAATATTAAGTAGTTGGAATTCTTATTTAAAAAGTGCTCCTGATCTATTACAAAGTTTTTAAAAAGCAGACTATAGAATAGCATTATAAAAAGAACCATTTTTTGTAAAGAAAAATGAGTTTATATAATCATCTGGAAAAATACTCTATTAAGAATGAAAGATAAGATGTAGAAACCAAGATGGCGGCATAGGCAAACACCTAAACTGATGCCTCGCACAACAATTTCAAAACTACAGCTAAAACGGACATCATCCAGAACCACAGGAAAGCTGGCTGAGTGGAAATTCTACAACTAGAAAGAAAGAGAGGGGCTCATGGAGACTCAGAAGAGCTGCAAAAAGCTGAGGTACGGAGATACGCGCGTGCAGAGAGCAAGTGCCAGAGAACCTGGCTGGCTTCCTCTAGCAGGAGGGAGACAGAAACTTCCGACTGCACTGAACTCCAGTAACTTCAGTTTACCTATTTGTGAGGGCCTCGCCCAGAGACAAATGGCTGACTTTACAATCAGCCAGAGACAAAAGGAAGCTCTGGTATACCTAAATACATTGGCCTGACAGTGGTAGCGACATTAGTAAAGGCAAATAAAAGTGGGCCAATCAAGAGCAGCTATGGTTAGCATGAGGTGTTAATACTTAACTTAACCATGGTATGAATAAAATGAGAATATAGATTTGGTGAACTTTAAAATACAATTGATATAACACTGACTTACTTAAAAGTTAAATTCCTGCCGAGACCAGTTTGTTTCAGTGGATAGAGCATCAGCCTGTAGACTGAAAGGTCCCAGGGTTGATTCCCGTCCCAGGCCATGTACCTTGCTTGCGGGCACAACTCCAGTAGGGGGCATGCAGGAGGCAGCTGATTGATGTCTCTCTCTCATCGATGTTTCTGACTTCCTATCCCTCTCCCTTCCTCTCTGTAAAAAATCAATAAAATATATTAAAAGAAAAGTTAACTTCCTTATTTGATATCAACTAAACCATCCATTGAGTTTATTGTTTAAACAGAAGCAGTACTAGCATTGTCAGTTCTTTGGATACATATTGGGAGGTGCATAGCTCCTGATTTCAGCATAAGTTCTGCACACCTGCTGTCATCAGTGGACTTTGCCCTCCCCTGTTCAGAACTTTACCTTTTGTTGGCTGATGCTATGATGCTGATACTTCCTGATCTTAGAAAAGTTGTCTACAAGAGGTTTTCATACCATTACATCACAGTTGATATTGTGTCAATAGTATGCCAACATTATGGGTATTTACATGTGGGAAAAATATACATCTTGGAGTTGATTAAATGACAACGGCAGTTTAGGTTGCACAACTGGGGAAATGAAGACTGTAAATGAATATTGAATGAATGTAAAAAATAGTTTTGCAGATACTATGGATACTTGTTTATTTTGTTTTGTCATGGTGTCTTGGGTAGATGGCTGTCACTCCAGGGAGTGAACATATAGGTCTCCTTCCTTTTGTACAGACAGACTAGGTAGGAAGGTTTTGGTATTTGCAAACCACTTGTGCATTGAGTTTTGGACTGATAGTCTCCAGGCTGGGTGATAGGGCTCCAGAGTGGGTAATTTTTAGGGCTCTAGTTCTTAGGTTATATTAGATATCTATAAATGTCAATAAACATACTACTCTTCTTGGTAGAGTGTGAGATGTGCTTTCCACTCTTGACATATTTGTCATCACTTGCCTAGGATTTCCTTATATGTGACAGGCGCCCCCTAGTGAATAGTGGGACTTAGATTGGCCTCCACTATAAAAGAAGTGGGGGAAATATCTGAACCTGTTTTAACAAATTCAATTTATTAAACAAGATGTTGTGTGTGACTGAGGGTGATATTGGGAATCTGTTTTTTGTAAAAACAAAACAAAACATGTGTTTCACAAAATAGTAGTAACCAACTCTACACAAAGTTCAAATTAATATGAACTTGGCTAGATCATTGACCTTTATCAACTCTTCAAATGTAGAAACTTGGCTGAATTCTTTTTATTAGTTACTAGAATCTGATAACTTGGGGTTGAGACTCGAGAAATCATAATTTTAATCCAAAATACTTTAATCTAGTAAGTATTTTTGATAAATTATATTCTATTTGTTAATTTCAACATTTAGTGAAGACTGATGGTTTAAATGATACAATACATTGTTACTTTTTAAAAAATATATTTTATTGACTTTTTACAGAGAGGAAGGGAAAGGAATAGAGAGTTAGAAACATCAATCAGCTGCCAATTGCACACCCCGTACTGTGAATGTGCCTGCAATCAAGGTACATTGACCGAAATTGAACCCGGGACCCTTCAGTCTGTTGGCTGACGCTCTAACCACTGAGCCAAACTGGTTAGGGCTAGATCATTATTTTTTAATATATTTTATTGTTTTTTTACAGAGAGGATGGGAAAGGGATAGACAGTTAGGAACATCGATGACAGAGAAACATTGATCAGCTGCCCCCTGCACACCTCCTACTGGGGCTATGTCCGTAACCAAGGTAAATGCCCTTGACCGGAACTGAACCTGGGACCCATGAGTCCACAGGTCTATCCTCTAAGCCCTGAGCCAAACCGGCTAGGCAGAGCTACATCATTACTTGTAGTATTTACTTCTTCACTCCCTAAAGCTCTTGCCACTTGTAACAGTCCATACTATGTTCTTATAAAAGGGGTTTATAATTTTGACATCATCATTCTTATTATTTATAACACTGAGTTAGGTCCTCAGTGAGGAACCCAAAATTCTTATTTCTCTAAGTTGCCTCTGATATAAAGTCAAATAATATGTAACTGGGTCAATTGGAAAATAAATCAAATAAATATAAGAGAAAATATTCACATTATTTTAACAGTGTCGAAAGAACAGAAGCAATCACACACTTGACCCTGTGGTGTCTAAACCAACAATTAGAGAAAAGGTAAACAAAAAGTAGGTGACATGTTTAAATAACAAGTAGGTGAAAAGATTATTGGATGGTTTTCAAAGATTTTGTGTGATGCCAGAAATTAACTATACGTAGTGTATTTTTGCTACTTTCCAGGGGCAGATTATCACATTGTCTCCCACCTTCTTATCTAAACATTTTTTTTTCATAAAAAATTACTTTATCTTCTTTTGCCTAGATTGCCCTTTGTCTCCTGACCAATCATCCTTTCAGATTCACCACATTTCGTCCAGGTCCAAGCTGCCTTCTCTCATTTAAAGGCAGGCCCCTTTTGACTCTTCTCTGAACTCCCAATGGCCTAATTTAGCACAATGATGTCTCTTTGATTATCCCACATATATTAAAAGGCTCTAAAGAACAGGTGCAAGCCTTCATTCAAATTACAGGTGACCCTTCAACAACATGCGGGTTAGGGTCACCGACTGTAGCGGAAAATCCACCTATTAACTCAAGTCGTCCCTCTACATGTACAGATTTCCCACCGTGTTAACGTGTAGCCAGACCCCCCCACCCCCCCAAATCCATTCTCCATCACTACAGCTTCCCCCATTTAGAGGGTGAATTTGCGCATCCCTCCCGGTCCCGGTGGCCAGCAGGTGCCGACGGGCAGGGGTGAAGGGAACAGAACCCAAAGGCAAGTCGAGAAAGGACCAGAAGCACCTCGTCCGCCTCATCCTTCGCCACCAAACGCCCATTCTTCCTCGTCCCTGTTTCCTAAGCTGCAACCTGGGCGGATGCAAGGTCAGCCGTGGGAGGGCGGCGTCCGCCTCCGCGGGGCCCGAGGCCGGCAGGGAGGGTGGCGCCCGGAGGCGCAGGTGTCCCGCTCCCGCGCGCCCGCGGACGGCGGGGAGGGGTCGAGGGGGCGGGGCGCGCCTGCGCGTACCTGGCTCCCGCCGCCCCCCCTGGACCGCAGCCTCCATCCCTCCGCCCCAGGCCGGGCGCGGGCGGGAGGAGGGGCGCGCCGGCCCCCCGCCCCCCACGTGACGCCAACCGAGGAGACTGGAGCGGCGGCGGCCGGCGGCGGCGGCGGCAGAGTGGTGCAGCGCCCGGCGCTTACGGCTGGAGCTCCGCCTCCGCCTCCTGCACGGAGCCCCGCCGGTGCCTTCCCCTCCGCCAGGCCGGTCGCCGCCGCCGCCGCATCCGCGCATCCGCGCATCCGCGCATCCCCGCGCATCCTCGGCGCCCTGAGCAGCGGGAGGAGGAGGAGGAGGAGACGCCGCTGCGGCGCCGCCGTCAGAAGGGGCCCCCCGGCTGCCGCTCGCTCCCTCGGCCGCCGCCGCCGCCGCCGCCGTCGAGGGTCTCCGCCCTCCCTCGGGGTCTCCGCTGTGTCCTCCCGCCGCCGCCCCCCGCCGCCCGCCGCCCGCCGCGATGGGGCTCCTGGACTCAGAGCCCGGCAGCGTCCTGAACGCGGTGTCCACGGCGCTCAACGACACGGTGGAGTTCTACCGCTGGACCTGGACCTTCACAGGTAAGGGCGCGCGCCGCCCCGTCCTCGCCCGGCCCCGCGGGAGCCGCCGGCCCCTGCGGCTGTTGGGATGCTGCGGGCCGGCGGCGGAGGCGCCGGGCGCGGGGACCGCGGCGGGGGCACCGGTCCCTGCGCCCCGAACGTTAAGGCCTCTGCCTCCCCCCCCACCCCCCCACCCCACCCCGCGACGCTGTCACGGTTTTCCTCGGAGCGCCCAGCACCTCTCGCCAGCTTCTCGGATGCAGGAGCTGGCGTCTCGGACGGAGCCTCTGCTGCCGAGAGCTCCTCGTAGGAACCGCCCTCTCTCTCTCTCTCTCTCTCTCTCTCTCTCTCTCTTAAGCCCGCATCTCCAGATCTCAGCTGACGCCTCTAAATTATGCACAGGATTGGTCTGAACATTTAGTAACATTCCCCCGTGGAGAGGTGGCTGGGGGTGCGGGGGACTGCAATGGTAGCTGTTTTTTGTTTTTTTTTCCCCCCTTCTTCCGCCTCCTGGTTGCTTTGACACAGCCTGCTAACCTGCTAATATTTTGTCTAGCGCATTCGTCTTTATGATCGAAAGAAAAAGAGCCCTTGTTTGTCTCCTCGAGCCTTGAAGAATGTCAGTTTCTGAGGCTTTTCAGTAGCAAATGTGTTTGAAGTGATGGTCTACATGGGCTTTGCGCAGTGCAGTACAGTCAGGGGTTTTGGTTGGGGATGCTAAGACACCCGGAAAGAAATGTCTTTAGGAAAGGGGGGTCTCTACAGCAGCACCTAGAGGTTGTCCTAGAAGCCTACGTATATACAGTTTTCTTAAATCTGCAAACTTTTCCCTATAGTTGTTATTTATTTGACAGGACATTCGATTGGTTGATACGTGCAGGTCTTCTAAGCAGAAGCAGTTGTGATATTATTTTGACCTGCCGCCATTTATTTTATCCAATTGTTTCAGTTGCTTTGGGCTTTAAGGCACTTAAAAGTTTTGAAATAAAAAAAAAATTAGGTTAACAGGATTTTTATAAATAATCTTATTTAAATTTTATAGCCCGATGGCAGTACTGCACTGCATCCCAGCAGAGGAGGAAATGAACATTCCGCATTGTGACTTAGCCTCCCTGGGAATGAAAATTTATTCCTGTAGTTTTTGTTTTGTTGTTGGAGTAAATGGGATAGTGGTGACAGCGTGAATACAGTGCAATGTGTGGGATATCTGCTGTTGAGAAAATGTGTTGCTGGAATTATTGCTGGTTAAGGCAAGTAATTCTTTGACATTGATGTAGCTTTAACTTCTTTAGAAAAGTGTGTGGTTTTTTTTTTTTTTCAGAAGCTCTCAAGTTTGACACAGAGAAGTAAGCTATTTAGTTAGCCATTGCAAATTGAAAATGGTTAAAAGACAGTTTTTAATAAGGTTTTGTCCTTTCAAGTCTTTCTTCTGTGTACTATTACACTGAGGTTATGCTCTCCCTACAAAAACTGGGCAAGATGTATCCTTCCCTTCATCTCGGGAGTGATTTGAGTTATTTAAACATTGCATCAGGGTTTC
>PVJN01060482.1:0-11560 GCA_004026805.1 Lasiurus borealis
ACAAGTCCAGGAAGCACACAGAACCCCATATAAAAGGAATCCAAAGAGGACTACACCAAGACACATCATAATTAAAATACCAAGAGCAAAAGACAAAGAGAGAATATTAAAAGCAGCAAGAGAAAAACAGTTCATTACCTACAAGGGAGCACCCATACGACTGTCAGCTGATTTCTCAACAGAAATGATGCAGGCCAGATGGGAGTGGCAAGAAATATTCAACTTGATGAATAGCAAGAACCTACAACCAAGAATAATCTATCCAGCAAAGCTATCATTCAGAATTGAAGAACAGATAAAGAGCTTCACAGATAAGAAAAAGCTAAAAGAGTTCATCAACTCCAAACCAGTATTATGTGAAATGCTGAAAGATACTCTTTAGAAGAGGAAGAAGAAAAAGGTAAAAGCCAAAAAAATTATAAACAAATACATATCTATCAACAAGTGACTCTAAAATTTAAGTGAATTAAAAACTTTATGAACAGAATAAACTGGTGAATATAATAGAATCAGGAGCACAGAAAGGGAGTGGACTGATAATTCTCAGGGGGAAAGGGATGACGGGTGTACAGGGAGAGACTGGACAAAAATCATACACCTATGGATGAGGTCAATGGGAGGGAGGTAAGTGGGAGTTGGGTGGAGGGATGCTATGGAGGGGAAAAAAAGAGAAACAATGTAATAATCTGAATAATAAAGATTTAATTTAAATAAATAAATAAATAAATAAATAAATAAGTACAAGGAGACAATAGGCCACAATATTAAATCCCCAGGAGCTGAGTGAGGATCACAGGCCTTCAGAGGCCAGGGGGTGAGCTGTCTGTGATGGGCTTGGGAAACTGAAGAGTACATGCCCTATATAATGGCTAATGCCATGACATCCAAATACAATACACATGCAGCCACCAGTGTGCAATCTCTGTGCCACAGCGACTCTCTAAGCCCTACATTTTAAAAAATATATTTTATTGATTTTTTACAGAGAGGAAGGGAGAGCGATAGAGTTAGAAACATCGATGAGAGAGAGATATCGATCAGCTGCCTCTTGCATACCCTCTACTGAGATGTGTCCACAACCAAGGTACAGGCTAATGCTCTATCCACTGAGCCAAACCAGTCAGGGCTAGGCCCCACATTTGATGACAGCAGAATCATCACCCTGATGGGTCTAGTCTCTGTCCTTTCCTCCAGCACTTCCTCCCTCCTCCATTGTCTCATATTCAGGAAACACTAAACAATTGCAACTATAAAGGGGAGCAAATAATTCAAATCCAAATTTACCTAATAAACTCAACTGGGTCCCATGTGACTATGACTAGACAATCAAATGACTGGGGATGGGATTCTGTAGTGAAGACTGAAATGGGAATAGTTGTGGTGTTTTCCCTTGTGGTCTACTAGTTATTCTGGCAAGCACTTTCAAATCAGGAAATTGGTTGTTTTTTCTTATGTTGGACATTGCTCTTTGGGCCAGTCACTATATACAGATGAATTTCTCACTTTATGTGAAGGGTTTTGTATTAGAAATACCACAAAGTGGGGTCAAAGGTATGTTCTCTCAAAGAGTAGTTTTCATGAGTAAGTGAAAAGGAATTTTCATTGCTAAAAATTAACAGATTTACTTAACCAATGAACCAACCAACAAACATTTATCAAGACTATTACTTCCATAATACTGCAGTCTCTTATTATTAACCATATAACATGTCCTGGATGGTGTGGCTTATGAGTGTCATCCCATGCACCAAAAGGTCATCAGTTCAATTCCCAGTCACATGCCTGGGATTCAGGATCAATCCCCAGTAGAGGACATGCAGGAGACAGCCAATCTATGCTCTCACATCGATGCTTCTCTCCTTCTCCCTTCTTCTTTCTCTAAAATCAATAAAAACATTTTTTAAAAATATGCCAAAACCAGTTTGGCTCAGTGGATAGAGCGTCGACCTGTGGACTGAAGGGTCCCAGGTTCGATTCCAGTCAAGGGTATGTGCCTTGGTTGCAGGCACATCCCTAGTGTGTGGGAGGCAGCTGATCTATGTTTCTCTCTCATTGATGTTTCTGGCTCTCTATCTCTCTCCCTTCCTCTCTATGAGAAGTCAATAAAATATATTTTAAAAAAAATAACCATGTAACATTATTGTAAGATCTGTTCTTACTTTCCAAAAATCTAAAACTTGAATAAACAGAGAAGACTTACTATGAGGAAACAATTCTAATTCCAAGGTCTAGCACTCTGTGTGCTTGGTCCAGAATAGATATTTAATCGTTTCTTGCATAACCCAAGAAATGAATGTTAAAATTTGAGGTACAGACTATAAATTCTATAGATCCAAAAAGAGACGTGGCATTTCTTGAGCTCCTCTAAGTATGGAACTAGCTTTCAGGAAGTTCCTTAGGAAATCATGTTCCATGGAACTCACTTTGGGGATTCTAGCTCAGAATTCCTTTATAATTCCTAGTGGGTGTCGCTAGGAGCAAAGAATTAGATGGATAAGGGGGAAATCTGGGCAGAGAAAATAACAAGAAAGAAAGAAAGAAAGAAAGAAAGAAAGAAAGAAAGAAAGAAAGAAAGAAAGAAAGGAAGGAAGGAAGGAAGGAAGGAAGGAAGGAAGGAAGGAAGGGGAAATCAAAATTAATATAGAGCATGTGAGATCAAAGAAATTTACCCATAGGGTTTTAACTTAGATCACTAGAGAGTTAACTGGTTTCTACAATATTCTGCCTGGCCAAATAGCCTGTTTTAGCTGAAATAGACAGTGAAAGTCTGAGGTAAATTTGTGACAATGCAATAAGCTCTTAGATTTATATGCCCTTGGAAAACTAGCAATCAGTTAAACCATGTCCAGAGCACAGACCACCAAGCATAATAGTTTCACAGTTCTCATATTAGAAGCATCTGAAATAACTGGGGGAGGGTGGGAGAGGAATATGGGGGAAAGTCTTATTTTTATGCACTTTTTTTCAAATTAAGATACATGAGGACAACTTTTGTTTTTTCATCGATTTTTTTTCTGTATATCACAATGGTCTTCTAAAGGCATGATCATTTCTTACATCTCCTTTACTTTCATTATTTTATAGCTGCTTTTTCTTCTGAATGAATTTTCCAGAAAATTTACATTTGCAACAGGATTTTGATAGCCTTTTCTGTCCTGTCTTGAGTGGGCACTAATTAGACGTGTATGCTGAGTGAATTGCTAATTCTTTATTTCAGTTTCCTCTTTTGCTGTAAAAGAAGCAAACCAGCAGATGCTCTTTTAAAAACCTTCTTATTCTTTCTACTAAGTACATTTTGTTGTTGTTGTTGTTGTTGTTGTTAAACTTCATTCAAGGATATTTTTCCATTGATTTCTAAAGAGAGTGAAAGGGAGGGAGAGAGAAATATCAATGTGAGAGATATGTATTTGTTGCCTCCTGCATGTGTCCCCCACTCCCTGCCCTCTTCCTCTCCCCCCAACAGTGCAGGGGATAGAACCTGCAACAGAAGTACCTGCCCTTAACCAGGAATTAACCCAAAACCTGTTGGTCCACCTAGCCAAACCAGCTAAAGTCTAAATGCTGTTTTTTATATTGAGACAAGGCCTGTCATGTGAAGGAAGTCCACAGCCAACCTATACCCTCACTTAGGATCACTATAACCCCGAGACAGCCCTTTCTCTGTGCTTGCATCCATTCTTCGCAGCACCGTCACCACACCCAATCACTAGATGCTTATGACAATTTTACAGGTCTGTCTTTTCTACTGGAATGGAAAATGCTTGATTTAGGGGCCGTATGTTTTTCATCTTTGCTTACCTAATCCTATTTCAGGATGCAACACCGAGAGGTAGTATGTCCTAGTAGTTAGGGACACAGGCTCTTGCCCTGAGTGGGTAGAATTTTGGCTCAGCCAACTTACAGATTGTATGACCTTTGGGAAATTGTTTATGTTCTCTATGCCTCTGTTTATTCACCTATGAAATAATGATAAAAATAATAGTTATTAATTTGTGGTAGAATTAAACAAGGCTGGAGTACTTAGAACAATTACTTAAAATATTAGCTTCTTTTCAGGAACTGACAGATACTACTAGATATTCAGTAAAAGTTTGAGCAAAATAGTAAGTTTATCAAAATAAAAGGTTACATGGGAATAGAATTGATGATAGAAATACACACAAACACACACACACTAGAGGCCTGGTGTGTGAAATTCGTGTGTGTGTGTGGGGGGGTCCCTCAACCTGGCCTGCACCCTCTCCAATCTGGGACCCTTCAGGGGCAGTCGGACAACCCTCTCACAATCCAGGACTGCTGGCTTCTAACTGCTCACCTGCTTGCCTGCCTGATTGCCCCTTAACCACTTCCCTGCCAGCCTGATTGATGCCTAACTGCTCCCCTGCTGGCCTGATTGCCCACAACTGCCCTCCCTTGCCACATCCCACCTCCTCCACCAGGACCAGCCTCCTCTGCACTGTGCAAAGCCACAAGACCCCAAAACCTCACTGCACAGAGTGGTCATCGGGCCCTGCTTTTGCTATGCTTGTGGTCATCTTGTGGTGGCCATCTTGTGGCAGCCATCTTGTGATGACATTGCACAAGGGCATGACACCACCTATTGTTATATATATTTTTTGAAAGTTATAACTGCAAATTTCTTGAATTTGAACTAAAATACATTCCTATCCTTAGGAGTCAACAAAGTTGAATAAGACACTTTCCATGCCAGTATAAAAATTGCAGACTACAAGAGAAATTAAGACATGCACATTGTAATTAAAATATTAGATAGAATCTGATGAATCCTCCATAAGAAGAAACAAAGTCTATTGGGATAGAGGAGGATAGAGGAGATAATTTCCAACAGAGGGGATCAGTAAAATCTGTGTGGCTGAGTTTGATATATTTTTCAACAGAATAAACTGTGTTTACATAGTATCTGTTCCATCATCTCCCCCAGCCTTCTTCCCCTGGAGATCTCAGATGAACAAAACTTCTTTACAATACCTAAAAATTGAAGTTTAGAAACTTAAATTTGCATCTTGTTTGGGTACTAACTTAAAGTAATTCAGTTATGTTTTCCAATTTATGTTTCTGGACAAGAACAGGGAATGGGTAGCCCCAAAAAGTTGTCTGCTGTTCTGTGCAACCAGAATACTGTGGCTGCCAAGCACCAGAGGCATATGCACGAGTGTAATACCAGGAGAGCAGCCAAGGCCCCACTTGGATTTCTTCTATTGTTTGTCTAAAGTGGATGTTTTCCCAAGCAAACTGCACCGTCTTCCAGAAGGAGATCCATCATACTTGCCTTTGTGGTTACAGAGCAGTAATCAAAATGATGGGGTGATAGCTGCTTGGGCCAAAGGAAAAGATGCTCCAGCTCCGAGGGTCCTCCTTTGCCAGGTCCTTTTCAAGAACAAAGACATCTTTGGAATGAAAATGTAACAAATGACCTTGAGGGAACTCATCCCCAGGGTTTGACTCTCGGGGAGTTTTAGACACTTGGGAAACCCAATGCAGCCACTGGGAGTTTTCACTCAGATAAGACACAGTGCAGAATCACTTTACATTTGTCCAGCAATGTAAAGACTTATCACACTCTAGAGAAGTGGTTCTCAACCTGTGGGTCGCGACCCCTTTGGGGGTCGAACGACACTTTCACAGGGGTCACCTAAGACCATCGGAAAATACAGGTATTTGCATTATAATTCATAACAATAGCAAAATTACAGTTGTGAAGTATGGTTGGGGGTCACCACAACATGAAGAACTGTATTAAAGGGTCGCGGCATTAGAAAGGTTGAGAACCACTGCTCTAGAGCATATTGGGAGTGTCAGGGATTCCGGTATATATATCCAGATTTTCAGCCCCTGCAAATATATCCACTTGTAGCTGCATCAAGATTATTGTTATATATATATTTTTTAAAGTTATAACTGGAAATTCCTTGAAATTTGAACTAAAATACATTCCTATCCTTAGGAGTTCATTTTTAAAACTTTTTAATACCTCTGTATTTAAAATTGTGATTCTTGTTTTCCATTGTCTCAACACTCTTGACTGTTTTCAAGTAACGAAATCTGAGTCAAGTGCAGAATTTTAAGTACTCACTCATCATTACCTACAGAATACCTCCAGGGTGTTCAGAGTGCACCAGCATTATTCCTCTTAACATGTTTCAGTAGATTCCTTATCCCACTTCTTTCTTCTTTTTCCTTGTAATTCTAGAAGAGGATTATGCCTATATCTCCAGAAATATTTACCTCCATTCCTACTTTAGTTGTGAGTCCCTTCTTCCCAGAGGCATACCTGCCTATTAGTCTTATATTCTCTCCCAGACAACACCTTTTGCAACTCTTTCTCCCTGGACCTAGAACATATACCTATATCTGTCTATTTCTTAAAAGGTTATAATCTTATCATCATCATCTATAATTTATTGATTACCATATGCCAGGCACTGTGCTAAGAATTTTATGTTATTATTTCACTGAATCCTCAAAATAATATTACAAATTAAAAAACATATATCTGTCTTTGCACACTAATCTTCAAAGCTCTCCACTTGAGAGGGGTTGTCTAATTCTTCTGTTTGGTAATTTTAAAAAATCCTCTCTTCTTACTATGATCTGCTTTCTGTTTTCGTGTCAGTCTTCTAAAACCATTACTTAAGTGTCACCAGATAAAGTTAACCCTCTTCCCCAAACATACCTCTTTATCCCTTCAGATCTTTGGACCACTTCACATTCCAATAACCCATTTCTCCTTGATTACTGCCTTATAAATCCATACTAAGTTTGCTTCTAGACCCTTCACTCTATACAGATTCTGTTGGAGTATTAATATTCTCCAATAGTTTAATTCTCTCTGAAGATATTAGACTTGTCACTCAGGCCTAAGTGATTTTCACACTTCTCTTCAACCCAATAAGATACCATTTGGCAAAGGCTGAACACAAATATCTTTACATACTTCTATGTTTATGTACATTAATTTTAGAAAAACATGTATATAGTCCATAAAATTTAAGATTCCATGAGTATTTATGCTTAAGAGATATTTAGGATTTAAAAGTGATTGATCACAGAACTATTAAGTAAATAAGAATGTGATTATACACAGATAGAGAATAAAAATTGTGAAAGTAACATTCAAATTATGAAAATGATTATAGAACATTTTGTTCTGTTGTCAAGAAGGAAATGACCCTACATTACTAATTATCTTCCCCTCTTGTCTCTAAATTCTTTTACCTTACTTAATATCCTCAATGATATCCTCTAACTTCTTAGTCATTGAAATAATCCACATTTCTCTGTTTTCTTCATTCTTTCTGTTCAGTCTGTCTCCAAGTTTTGCTGGATCTCCTGCACTCACATTTTTTTCTGTTTCCTTTCTTTTTCTTTTTCCTTCCTTTTTTTTTTTTTTGAATTGAATTGAATTTATTGGGGGAGACATCGGTTAATAAAATAGTACAGGCTTTAAAATGGAATAAAATAGGATAAAATAAAACATGTAAACACATAAGAATCTTTGTATTTTTGTATTTTTGTATTGTGGATGAAAAGGGGCCACATGCTAACGTGATCAACTCTGGAGAGGCCTGTGTGGCAACCTGGCCTTGCAAACTCTGAGACCAACTAAAGCGACCAACAAAGATGTTCTGAAACTTAAAAACTTCTTTAAAGTAAAAAGCAGTTTATAGTGGGTAGTCATGTCCTAGGCCCAGTATCTTCCCTGATAAAGATCAACTTTCTGCAATTACAGTATATCCTCTTAGCCAAAACCCTAGTTAATAAGTTATTCAAACACATACACACACACACACACACACACGTAATCTGTTGTCCAGCAAAAATTCTTCTAGAGCCATTTTAAATCATATGCCAAGTAAAAGTAAAAATTTGTAGCTGCATATACAACTATTGCTTCCTGCCTAATTTTCAGTGCCATTGAAATTGGAAGAAGGTCATTTACAGAAGGGCTCAGCACTAGAGAGGTAAGTTTGCAGGATAAGACTGTTTCAACTTCTGAACAAGTGACGCAATTACTCTTTCCCAAACGCATGTCCTCAGCTAGTTTGCCAGTGCCTGCCTCTATCATACTTATTGCCCACATCTGTCTCCTGAATGATCTCTCACTGCCACCATCATCCTCTACAATCAGTTCTATGAAGTTTAGCCTCAGACTCCCCATACCAGCTCCTACATACCCAACCCTCTAGCAAATGTGGTCATCATATCCTCTGGAACTCCTACCTCATTGGCTGTCCACTGTTCTAAAGCTTTTCCCCCTCTCCCACTGTGATTTATTAATCTGACATCTTTTCTCCCATAGTTCTCAGAGAAGACTGCTTCTACCTGTAGTCTGGGCCAACACTTACCACCACTCTATCTAAAACTTCAAGCTATCATTTGGTTCCACAATCAGTTAGCAAACTCCATTGAAGTATACCCTATCCATTTATACCATCTTCTTCCTGAATTTCAGATTTCTACCAATCTCCCAATCCATTCTCGTACTCCTAAATGCTGACAAAACCTGGTTGAGCTGTCCTTTTCATCTTATTCAAAGCCATTGCCTTTGATGACTTTAATATTCAGCATCCAGGATTTTTCGGATTTTTCTTAATCCTTCTGTCACATGACACAGCTGACTCAAACCTCCTTAAATCCAAGTTCTTCTTTGCCATCTGATTATTCTGACACTAGTTATTCTGATTCTTCCTTTTGTACTCCAAACACTGCTTCTCTGTCTCCTTCTCTAGCTCTTTCTTCTCTGTTTCCCAGAGTCATTGTGTCCTCCATGACTCTGTTCTTATTTCCAATTTTATCCTCACCCTCTAGAAATAGATCAAACCTGCTAAAACTCTACACTGTTAAATCTGTAATTCTGACACCTTTTCAAAGCTTGATGGTCAATTTCACCTGCTTAATGAGCAGTTCCCTCTATCTGTATTTTTGGCATTTCAATATAAAATTAATTCCTCTCTCCCCTCCTGCTTCCCCTATTTTTATTAGTGGTATATTTCCCAGTTATACAACTTCAAAAACTTCTGCTTCTTTTCTCTTTGTGGACACATCTATACATTCTTATCAAGTGGTTTCTTGTTTTACCTTTCAACTAGTCTCTTGTCTTTTATTGTCAGGCAAATATTATTATTTCTATAAGGGGTAATATCATCATATTCATTTTACAAGCACAGGTATAGAGATTAAGTATGTTTCCCAGTGTTACATATCCAGTAAGCAACAGTGGGACAGGATTAAAATTCATGTCAGTCATGGGCGAGAACCTGGGCTTTTCCTCTCATCAAACTATTCCTTGAAAATAAGAATAATATAAAACATGTGCCATCAGAAATAAATGTTTCTATTCTTCATCATTCTTTTCTGTAAAAGCCTACATTACCCTTGACTTTATGCCTAACTCTGAAGCATAAAGTCCAGGGTAGTATTCATTTCTGCCAACTTCTGAGTGTGGACATGGCAAAAAGGAGAGATGGCACAAAATATCTGAATATACTAAATATGCCTGAGTATTAGGCAAAGTTTCCCTCATAAATATTATCTCTTTAAGGAAAGAGACATCTATCACTCTGGCCAGTGTGGCTCATAGAATATCATTCTGTACACTGAAAGGAGGTCACAGGTTTAATGCCTGTTCAGGGCACATACCCATATTGCATGTTCAACACCCAGTCAGACTATATCCAGCCAAGAACAGACTATTTTATAGCTATCTCTGCTCTTTTTATTGTTGTCCCAACTGCAAAAATTTCAAGATTTTTTCCTGCACCCCCTCCCCACTCCATCTCTCTGAAATCAATAAGAACATATCCTTGAGTAAGGATTTTAAAGGAGTCATCTCATATTGAGTACAGTGGTACCTCGGGATACAAGTACCCTAACATATGAGATTTTTGAGATACGAGCCATCAAGCAAGCGAATTTTGCTTTGAAATACGAGCAACATTTGAGATAGGAGTAATCACGCGGATCGGCCAGCTGCACACAACCCACCAGTTTACCGTGACTTGAGCATCTCATAGTTTCCCACACCTCAAGGTTACGGAATGAATTAAACTCATATCTTGAGGTACCACTGTATTTGCCAAATATCTTATATCATGGGGATGCTCTCTCAATTACTTTATTCTGAACACACACACACACTCACAAACAAGCACACACCACTGGATGGGGGCGGGGGGCGCGTCCATTATTTGAAATAGCCTCAATCAATGCTAGTTTTGGAAGCTTGTATGAGTTACTGATATGAGCAGCTTTTTAAAAAGAAAAAATACCATGGATTTAGTCATTATTCTTGGATATTTGACAATTTCACATGTTGAATATCAGACTTTCAAGGTTCATTTAAGAAGTTCCATTTTGGGTCCAGGGAGATTTTTAATTTTTTATTATGCAAATGGGTACATGTGGCTGGAATAAAATTTGTAGCACAGTATTTACACACTCAGATTTAAAAATGAAATAGAAGAGATGACATTAGGCTCTGGAAAAATGTATGAGGTGATTCATAAAACAGCTCCAGTGATGATGTTTCTGCTGTATCTCAGCTCTCTTCAATGTTCATACAAAGAGCTCAAGTAAAAGTTGTCATCTGTGAACTCAAAAAAATTGGTTCTAAAATAATATATCAGTATATATAAGATGTGATTGCAAATGTATATGTGAGATTAGGTTAATAAAGAGCATTGGTAAACATTTAATTCATCAATATTCATTATACTTACCATATTTAAGGTAGCCAAAAAGTTATTTGGAAATTATATTATGAAAAAAAAATGGTGTCTCCCCATACGTACATTGAGGTTGGCTTTAGTTTGGGGGTTCACGGGGTGCAAGAGTGCATGCAATGTGGGTGTAGGTGGGTTTGGGTGGATGAACAACTGGCCGAGGGACTGCCTTAGGATAAAAGACCGGTAATATATTTTCTTACTATTTTATAGCAATATCATAAGGGTGTCCTGTACTAAGAAAGATTGGGACACTCTGATCTAGAGGACAAGAACGAATTCATTTTAGTTCACTTTGTTCTATTCCCAGAACTGTGAGTGCTCACTGAATATTATTCATTGATAGGATGTGCCATGAGGCTGTTTACGCAGTATCTTTCTAATTTGTTACGTAACACAAAAGAATGGAATCTGAAAAACACAAAAGGTGGAGAAATGTTCAGCATGATAAAATCACGTGTGATACATTTTTAACCCTGTCTATAAGTTCCTTCAGCATTTGTTGAAACCCACTGTCGGGCTTTTTCCTAGCTAAAAGGCCTTCTTAGGTTTAGCAATTTCAATGTATAGTCACCTTTTGAACTGTTGCCAGCTAAAATTCTTGCATTAGGCTCATGGGTGTCTGTTCCACCAAGACAAATAAGAACTGGCCCAACCCCTCATTTGAGTGCATTGTTCATGGTGCTGAGCAGTGATTTTCCATATCTGCCTGTCTTTGCGCTCACCCCAGGAGGAAGGGTGAGCCTGGTTTATTGAGTTCTCATTTCTCACAAAGCAGCAACATCTGGAGGACTGAGCAGCTTGTTGGCAAGTCCAGC
>PVJN01060483.1:0-11560 GCA_004026805.1 Lasiurus borealis
CGGCAGAGGCGGCTCTGGAGAGCTGACAGGACAAGTGGGGTGAGCCCGGCACCAGGCGGCCGCCTCCGGCGTGGGTGCCACACCGTCTGTCCACCTCTGGCCAAGGCGGGGTGGGCGGGGCAGGCACGGTGCCTCCCTCTGCTCCCCAAAGCCAGGTCACCAGGAAGGCGGTTCGGGGACCAGGACAGGGCTGTTCCTCAGGGCACCACCACCCGCCCCGACCCCTCAAGATAATCACAGTCCCCGGCAACCCCGTTTCAGGTCACCCTGTCCCCAATTCTCCTCTAAACTGCTCTCCCTCTGGCCCCCCTTCTGCGGCAGCCGCCTCTGTCTGGAGCTCTCCTCCCGCTACTGAGGGTCATTCATCCTCCAGGTCCGCGGCCCCATCACCTCCAGAGCTCCCACACTGCACCAGCCCCCGGCCCTCCCCCGTACGTTCACACCCTCAAGGCTCAGGCACTCCCTCCCGCACCCCGCGCAGCTGTGATGGATTCATCACCCTGGTGTCCTCATCTGTTTCCCATCTGTCTCCCACCCGGGTGCTGGGACCGCGTCTTCCTGCCTCAATGCGTCCTCAGCTCCCAGACAGGGAAATGCTCGCTGGAGGGAGGACTGGGGGAGCTGGAAGCGGTTGTCACTTCACAGAGGAGGACACTGAGCCCTGAGGGAGCAGGCAGACTCCCCAGAGCACCCCACGTAACGAAAACAACTTTTACAAGCCTGGGGTGGATTCTCGGTGTGAGTCCTCCCTGCGCCTCGGGCGGGGGAGGGGTTCTATCCCTGTTTTCAGAGGCTCCCAGGGGGGAGTCAGTCTAGAAGATGGCAGAACCCGGACTGTGATTCTGTGATCCTGGGTCCAAGGGCAGAACAATCACGCCCCCCGGGAAGCAGGTTCAGATTTTTTTCTGAACACAGAATTGTTTGTTGGTTTTGGGTTTTTTAATCCTACCTGGATGACATGTTTATTAATTTTAGAGAGCGAGGGAGGGAGGTAGAGATCGAGAGAGGAAGAGAGAGCGAGATATCAATGAGATCAACATAGATCAGTTGCCTCCTGTACGTGCCCCGACTGGGGATCAAATCCACAACCTAGGTATGTGCCCTGACTGGGAATCGAACCCGAAACCTTTTGGTGTACAGAATAATGCTCCAACGAACTAAGCCACCTACCTGGTCAGGGCAACACAGAATTGTTTTCATCAAGCAAGAAGGTTGAGAGAGAGAGAGAGAGCAAAAAAAAAAAGTAAGGAGGTTAAGGGTAGCAACACAGTGGTTTCTTACAAGCCCGGAAGGTAAAGAGAATAGCTCATAAAGCAGGGGTGCCATAACCCACTCAGCCAGTAGGTGTCCCCATTGAACACATAACCCGGGTGATGCCCCTCCCCCCCACTCACCGTTGTTGCAGTGCCGGATGCAGTCCTGCAGCACAGCCTGCCACTTCTCCTGCTCCGCCTCGGTCATCATGCAGAAGTAGTAGTGCCGGGCCGAAGGGTGCCAGAGGATGAGTGGGAACTGCGTGGGGCACTTCAGGATGGGGGCGCTGCCCGACTTCGATGTGACCCCTGTGGAGACAGGGTCTCTGAGCGGCGGCCCTCTGCGCGTTCCACGCTGAGGGTCACCTCAAGCCAAGGGAGGGTGGCCTGTCCCGGGGAGGCAGCATCCTTTCTGGCTGCGTCCTCTACCGCGTGGCGAGCGGGGCCCTGGCATCTGTTTAGACCCATTTCTTAGAGCTGGCGATGCGGCCACCCACCCCTCTCGGGGAAGCTCTAAGCGCCTGGTGGGAGGCCCGGATAACACGGGGTCAGAGCGCTCGGGTTCAAAGGCCAAGCATTCCCTTCTTGGGTTTCCCTTCCAACGTTCGCTGTGGAGGCCAGAGGGCGGTTTAAATGTCCGAGGGGGAAGGGCGGCCCGGGGTGGGGGGACAGAAGAAATAAAAAGGCATTTTTCTCCCTCTATTTTGTGCGCATGGATATGTGAGATCCAGTGAGATAAGCGGTCCTGGGCCGTGACCTGGCCGCCGGTGTTCATCGTGAAACAATGACGGTTCTTCTTGGTGCCCTGGCTCGGCCCGTGCCCCTGGGCTGGGCTCGGCGCACACAGACCCCGTGGGGTCCACACAATACCCCGGGTCAGGCCTCTCGGCGCTGTGTTGCCCGAAAAGACACGGCAAAAACCAACCCCGAGGGCGGGTTGGGATCCAGAAATGCTAACTGCTGCTAAGCTCTCAGCCACGGGGTGCTGGAGTCCCGAGTCCCATGTAGGGGTCTCTGCAGCCCCCCGAGGCCTGCATCCTCCCCTTAAGTTCCCTGGGATCGCCCGAGAGGCAGGTGTGCCCCTGGAAGGCTCCTGGGGGTCTGCCCAGGACTCAGAGAAGAACTCCTCAAAAATGCAGCGTTGACTTAGCAGTTTACAAAGCAGAGTCACCCCGATCTTCCTCTCCCCGAGTCTCTCAAGGACTCAGGAAGAGGAAGGAGAAACAGTGAGGTCCCCTGTGCACAGCTGGGATCATAAGCTTCAGGAAGCAGGGGGCTCGAGTGGGACCCCCCTTCTCCCCCCCAGGTCTCGCCTGGTCTCACTGGGTGGCCTCAGGCCTCCTCTCTTGGGGCTCAGTAGCTCCGGGCCCAGCTGGTCTTTCTGCAGATGCGGAGCCTGTAGCTCCGGGATCAGGGCTGCCCGTTCCCGGGCCAAACCCCTGGGCCTGGGCAGGGCGTTTCGGCCTGGGACGGGTGCGCCTTTACCTGGTAAGGAATTGCCAACCAGCTCCAGGTACTGGTCCACAGAGGTGAGGATTTTGTAGCCGGCACTGTTGATGACAGCTCGGGGTGGCACCTGCCGCTCGTAGGCCTGAGGAGAAGACATGAGAGATGGTGCCTGCGGTTACAGGAAAGGCCCAAGCCAATCCCAGCTCCAGCTCCGACGCCAGGACCCTCCTCTGTTTGCTGCCCAGGTCGGGAGGAGAAGAAAGGAAGGAAGAACAGGAGGAGGAAGAGACACACAGGGAAGAGGAAGCTGAACCCAGTCTCTGGCCTCACATCCTGGCACCACCATCTGTGTGATGCTGAAGACAAGGTTCTCCACCTCCCCTGCTCCAGGGTCTTCATCCATAAAGCCATGATAATCACGACCCCCACCTCACTGAGTGGACCATCCACGTAAAATGACTAGCGCAGAGCCTGGCACAGCCAGACAGCACACACGCTGAGGGCATTATCATTATTGCTAGCGGCGGCCTCTGTGATCAGCAGGTATCGCCAGCCAAGTGTTCACGGCCCGCCAGGCACTGTGCTCTGGGCACTGCACGCTTCACTTCACAGATCTGCACGATCCAACAGGTGGGCGTCAGTATTAGCCACAAGCTCACACAGCTGGCAAGTGGGGACCTGGGACAGGAACTTCGACTGTCAGCCTCCAGAGCCCAGGGTGTCTGACCATTTCCCTGACTGTCCACCAAGCCCTGGCTTCTGGGCACCACACAAGTCTCCTGTGGAGGAGAGTCCGGTCTGGGCACTGCTTCCTTTCCCAGCGGGCAGAAATGTGGTTCTGCGGCAGGAAGTAGGTCATAGAGCTGGGCTGCCATGCTGCACCCTGCCACTAGGTGTCAGTACGCAGCACATTTCCTGAGAATAGCTCAAACCTGGTTACTGGCCAAGTGTGGTCCAGACCTGAGAACTGGTTAGAAATGCACATTGAGAGAGATTCCAGGCCTGGATCAAACGGGGGCAGGACAGGCAACCTGGTTTTTTTGTTTGTTTGTTTGTTTGTTTTAAATATATTTCACTGATTTTTTTACATAGAGAGACAGAGAGTTAGAAACATCGATGAGAGAGAAACATGGAGCAGCTGCCTCCTGCACACCCCCCACTGGGGATGTGCCCGAGACCAAGGTACATGCCCTTGACCGGAATTGAACCTGAGACCTTTCAGTCCGCAGGCTGATGCTCTATCCACTGAGTCAAACCGGTTAGGACCAACCTGTTTTGTTTTGTTTTTAACCAGGCTTCCAGGTCATTCTGAGGGAATTCTATCAATCTGTGACCCACTGCCCTCAGGCAACAGGTTGCTCTGACCCGCCCCTTTAACGCTGCAAAACGCTGCTGGAGCCTGAACCTCTGGCTCCTCTGCAGACGTGTCCGGCAGCAGACACTGGGTCTGTGGCTCAGCCAGGTGGGGCTTCTGCAAGGGCCCAAGGCAAAGAGAAGAAAAGTCCACTCGGCAGGACACATGCCTCCCGCTGCAGGGCAGGGAGAGGCAGGGATAACCAGGAAGGAAGAGATAAGACCACCACCCAGGGAGAGGCTGTTGCCGAGCAAGGATGGGAGGGGTCAGGAGCTGAGTGGCAGGAAGCCCCCGAGTTAGAGGCGGTCCTGGAAACGGGGATTTGGAGGAACGTGAGGGAGATTCGGAGGAATGCATAGGAACTAGTGAGCTAGTTCTGGGGTATCCAGAGCTGGCTGCTGGATGGAGGGAAGTTAGAAGGGACCCTCTGGGGAGGTGGGCAGAGTGGTGGGAGGCGGAGGGGCTGAGGTTCTGCTTTGGCCCTGGTGATGGGAGCGGGGATGCTGGGTGGCAGGTGAGGGTGCCGGTCTGGAGTCTCGGATTTAGGAGGAGGGGGCTTGCCTGAAGGAGGACAGCTGGGGAGGGGAGGGGCCGAGGAGAAGAGGGGAGAAGACCCGGCTGGGGTTGGAGGAGGAGCTGGAGGCTCAGTGAGGGCACCGGGCACCGGGGGCGGGCGTGGCGGCCTCACCACTTTGTTCTCATAGAGGACCAGCCCGTAGTTGTGGGGCACGAGGCTGAAGCGGTTCCGCCACTTCTTGTTGTCCTCCTGGTACTGGAAGAGGTTCCCCGAGAAGATGATGCGTTCGTCCAGCGGCACCTGTGGCGGGAGGAGGGCGCGGTGAGGCCCTCGAAGGCCTCCGAGGCAGGGCTGCGTCTAGCCCGCTTGGCAGAGGAGGAAAGCGAGGCTCAGGGCGGGGAGGGGTCCAGGAGGAGCAGTGGTGATGCCAGGACTCGAACCCAGGCCACGCCCCACAGTGCAGAACCCAGGCGGGACCCCAGGCCGTCCTGGCCCAGCAGAAACGGCGACCTCAGGCTGCGTCTGGGACTTCCTCTGCAGGGCAGCCACTCCACAGAGGGGACATGCCCACAAGCCATCACTCCACAGAGGGGACATGCCCGCGGGCCAGGCTGGCGAGGGCCCCAGCGCCCGGGCAAGACTCTTCCCAGCTCTGGGCCTCAGTTTCTCCTCGAGGCAACAAACCCTTGGCCAGGGTGGCTCCAGAGAGCCTCCCCAGCCAAAAGCTGATGGCAGGGCCTCCCTGGATCTGGGTGGGCGTGCAGGGGACCCCAGCCTGGAGGGCTCGACGTCTGAGCGGCATCCCGACAGACGGGGGACCCGTGTGAGCGGCAGAAACGCCCCAACCTGCCTGCAAAGCCCTAACGTCAACTCTGCCTCTGCCCCAGAGTGACCTCAGGCCTGTGACGTCACCTCTTGGACCCTCCGCTTCCTGTTCTGCGAAATGGGACAGTGACAGCACTGACTTCATCCCGGACTGAGGTGACGTGTGCAGGTCACCCAGCGGCCTGCACCTGCTGGCGCCTGGCGCTCTGCGCAGCTCACAGTTCACATGTGACCACTGTGGGGATTACTCAGTCTGCGCCCAGCTCCCAGCTCCCGGGCTGACCTCTCTGGGAAGGAGGGGGGCGTGGCCCCTGAGAGAGAGAATGCTTCCAGAGCAGATCAGCACTCGGAAGTTTCGCCCAGAGGTTTCGGGAAAGGAGACACAGGCCACCAGGAAGCAGACTCACTCTGGGCCGGGAGGAGCCGAGGGCTCCAGGCTTTCTGGGCCGCCTCTACCTGTTCTGCGAATCCCGTGCCTTTTGCGGAAGAAACATGGACCAGACGTAACCATGGGAGAAGGCTGTTCAATGGTGCCTGGCCCCCTAGCTTCCTGGCTCTGCCTCCCGAGGCCCAGCGGCTGCAGCCCGGTGTGGGGGCCCCTCCCACGCCGCCCCAGGCCCCGTTCTTCACCCGGCTTCACACGCAGCCCCCTCTTCCCAGCAGCCTCCCTGCTACTCTTCAAGGGGAAATGCCAAAACACTCCTGGAAAACGAGGGCCCATTGTGCTTAAACAATAGGACCCGCGGACCGCTTCCTACCAGGGACAAAAATATTTACAGGAAAAGAGAAAGACCCCCCTGCCCACCGCCCCCCACGCGGCTTTGCCCGGCCACTTGCCCGGTCACGGGCTGCTGGTCAGCGGGCTATATTTAGACCGGGGCCCTCTCGCGTCCCACTTCCCAAACCTCCTAGAAGAAGAGCTGAGAGAGCCCTCCTGACTGGCCCCAGGCCTCGGGGAAGGACAGGAGCCAGGACTCGGGGGCAAAGAGAGGCTGTGGCAGTTGGGGCTCAGCAACCCGCCTCCCCATCCCCACCCCCAGGCCCTGGGCAGCCAAGCATGGGTGGCTGGTTGCGGGCTTGGGTTTTGTTTTTAAGACTTTCAAATGGCAGCGTCGTGTTTCCATTGGAAGGTCTGCAGGAAATGAAACAGAACCGACTGCCCGGGCAAAGTGTTTTGGATTCTGCAAAGCTCTCCAAGACTGCGGCGAGGAAGTGGGGGGGGAGGGGTAGAGGGGGGGCTCTTTGGGGGGCGGTGAATGGTCAGTGCACAGACCCTTTGCAACAGCCCCAGTTCCGGTCCCAGCTCCCCTGCCCACCCCAGGGCAGCCTACACACGCCATGGGACCTTCCACGCCTCGGCGTCCACAGCTGGACGTACCCTGCGCCTGTAAAACACCTGCCACTATTTTATTACTTCTCTTTTTATTACTCCCATTCCTGCTTTATTATTAGTTTATTACTGTTTCTTATTATTTTAATATATTTTTTATTGATTTTTTTACAGAGAGGAAGGGAGAGGGATAGAGAGTCAGAAATATTGATGAGAGAGAGACATCGATCAGCTGCCTCCTGCACGCCCCCTACTGGGGATGTGCCCGCAACCAAGGCACATGCCCTTGACTGGAATCAAACCCGGGACCCCTCAGTCCTCAGGCTGACACTCTATCCACTGAGCTAAACCGGTTTCAGCTTATTATTGTTTCTTATAAGAACAATGTGACGAGGATGCCGGCGACGATCCATATCGTTATTTCTATTCCTGGAACATTCCTATCGCGACTTAACATTGCGACAAAATGGCACATCTCCCTGCTCCCCAGGCATCGTGGGTGATCCCGTGTTCATCCTGTTCTCCTACAATGACTCTGCCCCTGAGTGCTGAGGGCACCGCTCCCACAGAGCAAAAGCTTGTGCTGCCAGCCAGCCCCCCACTTCTGTCTTCGATTATCGGATCCCCCAGGACATTTCTGTCCAAACGGGGCCAGCCCAGCTCTGCCCACCCGCGGCAGCTCACCTGCCTCCTTTCCTGTCACGCAGGTGCGCCCCTGCCAGACCTCCGGCTCCTCTGGGTGCCCCTGCCCTCGCTGTCAGAGGGTCCAAGGTTGCCATGACACCAGGAGAGCAGCCCTGGCTGGTTCACAGGCAAAGGAACAGGTGACGCTCTGACACCCAGTCCTGACCTCCCGCCACCGCCGGCAGGCCGGGGGGCAAGGAGGCAGAAAGGGCCCTGAGCGGGGGACTGGAGCCTGGCTCAGCACCCCGCCTCCGCCGCCCTGGGCGAGGCCGGAGAAGCAGCCACCTGTTGAGACCACCCGGTGAGCGATGTCCGAGCCCCCCAGAACCCTCATCGGCGCGGGGCCTCTCACCTTGCGCGAGAGCAGCTGGGCCTGCGGCCCCCCGGGGGCCTCGATCTCGTGGCGCATGCTGTTGAAGAGGGCCACGCCATACTGGTCCTCGTAATAGCGAAGGAACTCCGTCAGGATCCTGCCCGTTTTCTCTGGAAGGGAAGGACCAACAGGAACATGAGGTCATCGCAGTTACTTGCATGCGGCGGCTCTGCCCCCGGGAGGGCCGTCCACACCCCCCGATTCCCGCTCGTAAAGTTGTTTGCTTCCGCCGGAGGTGCGTTTCTGGGCAGAAGCGAGCGTTTCCTGCGCACACCGGGGTGGGGGGCACCTCCGGGCAGGGAAACGGGCAGTGACCCGAGACCAAGAAAAGGGCGAGGAAGCCAGAGACGAGTGGAAAGACACTCGGCCTCTGCGGTCGTCGAACAAATGCCGCCAGAAGCAAGACTCGGGGATCCCCGTCAGACCAGAAAGCCAGGGGACAGGCACCTGACCGGGGCTGGGTGTGGGAGTCAGGGTGGCCTCTTCGGAGGGTGACAGGCCGCTGTGGCACAGGATAGGGCCGTGAGAGGACGGAGGAGGGTCTGCGCCGGGTCTGAGCATCAGCCCGGGAAGGAGTGCCCGCTCGGTCCTGTGGACTGCGCTCCCGGTCCCGTGGACTGTCCTCTCCCCCCGCCACCCGAAGCTGGCCCTGTCTGTGCACAGGGGCCTCCTGGAGGCTGATGGGAAGAGGCCGGGAGGGCCGCCCTGCAGACTGTGGCCCCGGGACCTCTGGGTGTGGAAGGAGGAGGGCAGAGTCCACCCCGTCGTCTGCTTTATTCGCATTTATAGCATTTAATTAGCTGGTGCGCACCATTCTTTTCACAAGGAAAAGCAAATGTTCCCAAAGTGACTCATCTACCAAGGTCACGGCCCTCTCGCTCGCCCCGGCCGTTGGCTTCTCCCTCCCGCTACAGCGGCTTCTGACCGGAGACGGGAGGAATTTCCTCCCGGTAGGAAAGAGCTTGGGAGGATCTGGGTTCAAAATCTCTAGGTGGACACGAGGTATTCGCACTGCCAGGGCATCCCCCTGGACAGATGGGGAAACTGAGGCCCGGAGAGGGCAGCGGCCAGGACAAGGGGCCTTCTCCGTGGGAAAGACGTCCTGGTGCCGAGTCCCGAGCAGGGGTGCGTGTGTGCGCTGGCCCACTGTACCGTGGGGGCCTCAGTCTCCCCTGCACCCTGAGAGGCCGGACTCAATCACGAACCGGCCCTGCCACCCTCTGACGGCCTGATTCCAGGTTTCTTAAAGGAAAAGAGGCTGAGGGGACACTGTCCCTCTGGTGGTTGGTAGCGGGGGGCTGTGGGCACCCGGCTGGGACAGCAGTTTATGTAATCCTCTCCATAGCCCTGGGAGGTAGACCTGGGTCACCCCACTTGACTTTACTTTTTAATATAGTATTTTTATTGATCAGAGAGGAAGGGAAAGGGAGAACGAGATAGAAACATCAATGACGAAAGAGAATCACCGACCAGCTGCCACACTGGGGACCGAGCCTGCCACCTGGGCATGCACCGTGGCCAGGAATCGAGCCATGACCTCCTGGTTCATACAGGTCGACACTAAACCACTGAGCCACATTGGCTGGGCGGGTCACCCGTTTTACAGAGGGGGAAACTGAGACACAGAGAGGTTACGTCTTTGGCACGGGGTCACAGGACGAGCAGGCGGCGAAGCGAAGCTGGAATGTCATCCTGGGGCCCAGGAGGAGGTGGGGTCAGGGAGGAGGCTAGAAGCATGCGTGCCATCCGCCACCTGCGGTCTCAGGCAAGCCACGCCCTCCACACTGGAGAGAGCTCAGCCCACGGAACCCCGTCCCCGGGCCCAGCCCTGCCGGGGCTCCCCTCCCTGGATGAGATCCTGTCTGTCCACATTCTGTTTGGGGGGGGAAGCACAAGGAGAACAGATGAGGAATTCGCTTTGAAGGCCTGCTTTTTTGAAACCATAAACAACCAGAATCCTCTCGGAGACCCTGGGAAGTGTTTTGAAAAATGAGGCGAGATGGAGCGTGAGGGTGAGAAATGGGTAATGAATTGGGGCCAAATAATAGAGAAAATAGGTCCCTGGACCACATCATGCTGACAAATCCTATAATCACCACCGTAACAGTTACCACTGCTTGTTCACCCGAGCCTGCAGGGGGCAAGTTTTCCAGGCGGATCCCGAGGAATCTTCAGGAAGAGCCTGAGCCCTGGGAGTCAGGGCTATTGTTTTTCCATTTTATGGAGGCGGCGGCTCCTGGTGCCAGAACAGGAGAGCGGGGTTCTCAGCCATCAGCCCACACAGCCTGGGTCTGAGGTTCTGCCCCAGCAGCCTGGCTCCCATGGGCTCTCTCCCGGGGTGCAGGATGGATAAGGTGTGGGCCCTCCGGCCTCGAGGGTCCGGCAGCCATGTCTCTGGGAGTGTGACCCAGCCCTGGTGCACCCAGCCTCAAACAGAGCGTTATTTCTAGAAGGGCCTGACCTCGAGGAGCCAGATCCGGGAGGAAGCTGAACCCCGGCCTCAGCGGCCGGTCAGCGAAGGCCAGGCCGGTTCGGAAGGCTGGACGAGGGCGAAGTGCAGGAGGGGCCCGGGCAGGCAGGTGAAGGCCAGGCATCGCCGACGGTCCGGGAGGCCCCGTGGGCCGGGGCCGTGGGCTGGAGAGGAAGCTGGCCGAGGCCGAGGAAATGACACCCGAAGGAGGTGACCCAGACAGAGCCAGGAGGTGAAAATGGGCGGACAGACCTGCAACTTCCGGCCGAGGGCGGCCGGGGCGAGCTGGGGGGCGAGGATGCAGCTCATTTCAAACCTCTCACGCTGTCCCAGGGCAACTGGGGGCCGGGAGTGAAGGACTGGGGGGCGGGGAGAAGTGGCCGGCAGAGGGTGGAGAGAGGAGAGGGCGCCAGCACAAACTGGAGGCCTCACTCAATGGAGCGGGGAAAGAGGGGGCAGCCCCCTACAACCCCAGACAGACTGCGGCAGCCCAGCCCCCCCACCACCACCGCAATTACAGCCGTGCCTTACTCTCCAAGCTCAAGACTGTACAGATCTGCCTTGTTTTTGTTCTTATTTTCTTGGCCTGCCCTGTTTTTAGATAAACCCTTTGCTGCCTACAATTCCAGAACCAAACAGATCGAAGAGCGTGGGGTCTCACACACCCCAACTCGGGAGCCCAGTCTCTGGGGGTGCCCGTATATGCCTAAGGTTTGGCTGCACACCCTGGCAGTGGGCTTTGGATGGCCCTGTGGCCTGGCCTGGCAGGTGCTGAGGGCTGCTCTGTACCAGGCCCCCCAGGACGGGCAAAAGCTGGGTACGGGTGGCGGCAGGGGCATTCCCCAAGGGGTTAAGGACTAAGAGGTGGCATCGCTCGGGAGCTGGGCGCTCGCCTGCGTTTGGCAGCAAAGGGGGTGCTGGAAAGGGGGGACTGTGGGGGACGCTGTGGCTTCTTGGCTGAGGAAGCCCCAAGCACATTCCTGAGCAATGTCCCAAGACAGCTTGGGAGGAATGCCCTGGCTGGCACAAAGGAAGTGCCCCAGGAAGGCCGAGGACGAGGACCGTGGATGGCAGAGAGGCAGGAGGGGAGGGCCAGCCCCCTCCAGGACAAAGAACCGCAGGGCACACGCTCTGGACAGGGTGGACTCTCTGGCCGAATGTTGCTGGCAGAGGAGAACCCAGCCAGCCCTCTCCCTACAAATGCTATTCTGCCCCCACTTTCCTTCCCTGCCTCCCTGCAGGGGGTGTCCCCTGGGGCTGCCACCGAGACTTTACAGCTTGAATTCCCACTGTGGGTGTCTGAGG
>PVJN01060484.1:0-11529 GCA_004026805.1 Lasiurus borealis
CCTGTGACCTAAAGTGGCTTACTTCAACTCCCTGCTGTTGGGTTCCTGCAAAGGAGCAATGATGGCACTTCCTTCCCAGGCTCACTGTGAGGATGAGATGGGCTAGTGCAAGGGTGGGGAATATCCAGTCCACAGGTCATTTAAGGCCCAAGAAATCATTTGGACTGGCCCTCCAAGGCATTAGGGGTAAGTTAATTAAATGTTTGACCAAATATAGCAGTTTTTAAGTTGATAATTTTGTATGGCCCACAAATAATGTTATAAAAGATTCCCCACCCCTGAGCTAGTGCCTGTGATGCCTGAGACTAGTGAATATTAGCCATTGTGTCATTAATAACAATATAACAACCAGCACAGTCTCCTTGTCAACAGCAAATGTAAACTTCACCATTAACAGCAGCAAGATTGAGAGGAAGGGCTGATGTCAGAGTAGTTATGGAGGCACCATATGCATTTCTCCTTCCTCGGGCACCTCCATTTCCTTTATCAAAAAGAAAACTTGGTCTCAATCTTCATGCCAAGAAGTTAATGATTTAAAAATACAAATTTTACCAATTCCTGAGATCGTGTTATTTAAACCAAATAAACAGAGGTCTCAAGATGTAAAGATTTTTTAAAATTGATTTTAGAGAAAAAGAGAAACTGATTTATTTTTCCACTTATTTATACATTCATTAGTTGCTTCTTGTATGTGCCCTAACCAGAGATCAAACCTGCAACCTTGGTATATCAAACAACACACTAAACAACTGAGCTACCTGGTCAGAGCTGTAAAGAAAGATTTTTAAAAATGTATTCCATCTGGGCCTCCCTCAAACCTTTGTAATTTAGAAGTTTTCTGTCCCTTTCATCATGACTGTTTTACTAATTTTATTTCCTTTTGACACTCAAATAGGTCTACTTTTCTCCATTTCCACTGCTACCACACAAGTTCTAGCTAGTGTCCTCTTGTTCCAGGTGCTGTGATTGCATAACTTCTGACCCCAGAGTTTAAGAAGGTAAAACAACCCTTCATGACGCTCATGGACCCTGTGGGTCAGGGATTGAGACTAGGCATGATGGATGACTCATCTTTGCTCCTCGGTGACTGGGGTTTCTTCATGTCTGGCTGTCCATGCTGCTCTTGTTTGGAACCTGAGTTTTTCACATTAGCTCCTCACCGGGGGTCTCTCCATAATGTGAGCTTTCACAGGATGGAGGCTGGTTCCCAGGATGAGCATATGAGAATTGTGGGGGAGGGGTGGGAGTTAAAGGGATGGGGCACAAGGCAGGTAGGAGAAGGCTGGTCGGTCATCTTACCTCGCTGAGAGCCAAGCACTTTCACTTCCCCACATTCCATTTTTTCAGGGCTGGACAACAATCTTTTCTTTTTTTCCTCTCACCATTTATCCCCTCTGTGCCCTCTCCCCACCCTTCCTCCTACTCCCTCCCCACAATCACTACACGTAGTCCAGGTCCATGAGTGCTGGCCAATAATTTTAAACTCAACAATTTGGTTTTAAGGGGAAGGAAGTAGACTCCACCTCATCACAGGGAGTGGCCAAATTCTAGAACAGCAGGTGGGACCAGAAATGCTAAATGCTTTTCAAACCTAGACTTAGCCACTCTCTTGCCTGAATTACTATATTGACCTCTAAGTGGTCTTACTACTTCCACTTTTGCACTTCCCTTCATATGAATGTAGCAGCCTGAAAAAGCCTATGACAGATTAACTCATGTCCTCCATGGCTCATAATCCTTCACTTGGAATAAAGCCCAGTTTAGGACTGCCTGTGAGTCCGCACAGCCCAGCTTGCCTCCTGTGTGTGTGTGAGTGTAGAGAGCCCCTCTTTCTAGGTCACACTTCATGTCACAGACCTTCTTTCAGTTCCTCAAACAGACCAAATTTTCTTCTATCTCTGACTTCCTGGAAACTTATCTCCCTGCCTTGTCATGTGATTTAACCCTGTTTTTACTGGTCCCTGAATGTCATTCCCCCAGTAGGACCTAAAGATAGGCCCTTCTCTCTTAGCACTTCGTTAATATTCCTTCATGTAACTGTTCATGATTGCTTGAAAAATGGTTGTCTTTCCCATAAAACTACATTCCACAAGATTGGGGTTCATGTCTGTGCTTAGCACAGTGAAGGCCCTCCGAAAATATCCGTTGAATGAATTAATGGTCTAGATGAGGAGCACTGCAAAAAGCGTGTCTCTAGTTGGCAGCAGTGGCTGTGGTAGGACAGAGGAAAGGTAAGAAAGGGCAAGCCAGGCAAGTAGGCAGATTGACTAGACAGACAGCCAACAATAACGAATTAATCTAGCAGTCTACCACTTACACATTTACCCAACTGCCAAACAAGTTAACCTACACCTCACCACCAGCAACTGAGGTTCGGCAAGCCTTGCCCACCTGCTGCAGCCGAGATGGCACCCCTGGGAGGAGCACTGGTGTCCTTTCCTTCCATCCTTGGGATTTAAAGATGGTTGCACACTCAGCATTGGAAGTTGTGTTAAAAATCATCACCAAGCCCTGGCTGGTGTTTCTCAGTGATTAAAGCACCTCTGGCCCACACACCAGAGGGTCATGGGTTTGATTCTGGATGGAGGGTATGTACTTGAATTCCATCCCTGGTCAGTCCAGTTGGGGTGCATTCAGGAAGCAACTGATGGATGTGTCTCTCACATCTATGTTTTTCTCTCGCTCCTTTCCTCTCTCCCTAGAAATCAATAAAAACATATCCTGAGGTGAGAGTTAAAAAACAAAAAAACTTAAGCAGACTTTATATGCAAGTCCAGACAGTGGCTATGGAGGGATATATCAAGCTGTGGCTAGACATTTGGAGGGCGGTGCCAAGCAATTAAGAGCTTAAGCAGCATCTGGGTAAGGGTAACATCCAGGTACAGGCCAACCTATAGAGGCCCTGGACAGGTAAGTGATCAGAGGACAAGGCCTGCCCATAATCCAGAGAGACTTGCCCAGTGAAGACTGTGGGGGGAAGGGAGAGTATGCTACGTGAACCCTACTTAGGGGCAGGATGTTACTCTGAGGTAAAAACCTGCTCCGAAGTGGATGAACCATAGCTCTCCCAATGGCTTAAGTGGTAGTGGTGGAGGTCGTAGAGGTACTGGGAGGGGCCCTAGGACCTGGAGCTATGAGTCATGGCAGAATTGGTGGTAGAGGATGGAAGAGAGGGTTTGGTGGCAGAGGCCAAGGTCCTGGCTGAGGAAGAGGTGCCTTTGCTCACACTGTATTAACCACGGAGTAGCTCGACAACCAGTTGGATGCAAATATGTAGAAAACAAAAGGTGCCAAGTTAGATGCCTACATGGCACAAACAGAAGCTAGTGATTGAGACCTGCCTGCACTCCTGTGAGACACTCTTGTTATCAAATCTGTAAAATAACCTTGAGATAACAAATGAGAAAAAATCCACCTGATTGATGCTGGAAGTACCTATCACAATGGACTGTGGACTTACCTTTCAGTTTATGAATTAGTGTGTTCCTTTTACTTCTCAATACTGTGTTGTATGAAACCCTTTTTCCGCTGCCTTTTGTTTTGTTGTTTTGGGGGGTTGTTGTTTTCTCTCCCATACTTCTCTTTGTACATGAATATGTTGGCTCTCTCCATCTCTGCCTCCATTCCCATTACTGCCATATATGCTTTGATATTCTCACATTTCCTCTTTTTTTAAAAAATATTTTTTAATTGATTTTTTTGCAGAGAGGAAGGGAGAGAAATAGAAAGTTAGAAACATCGATGAGAGAGAGATATTGATCAGCTGCCTCCTGCATGCTCCACTGTGGAGATGTGCCCACAAGCTAGGTACATGCACCAAACCAGAATCGAACCTGGGACCTTTCAGTCCGCAAGCCGATGCTCTGTCCACTGAGCCAAACTGGTCTCAGCCTCACATTTCCTCTTTTTATCTCTGTACCACCTGAAAAAATCCATCAATGTTCCCTCTCAATGCCTAGGTTTCTGAGATACAGTCTTGTTCTAAATCGCCTTAATAGCCTCTTAGAAGTGTTTAGGAAATTTGGAGTTAAAAAATGCATTCTGCAAATGTACATTACTTTACAGTGTTAGGAGAGCCCCCATGCCACTAAGCAATACAAAATCCAGCTCCATTAGAATCTTATGGAACCACCATTGAATATGTGGTCCATCATTAACTAAAATATCGTTATGTGGTGTGTGACTGTAATTGAAACCATACAATACTGCCTTCTTCTACTAGTAATATTCATTTTCTGTTTTAATTGTTTTTTAATGAGTGAGGACTTCATTTCATTTTAGCACTGAATATTCCATTTTCTGGATGTATCAGTTTATCCATTCACCTACTGAAGGACTTCTTGATTGCTTCCAAGTTTTGGCAATTATTAATCAGTTGCTGCAATCATACATGTGCAGGTTTTTGTGTGGACATAAAATATCAACTTCTGTAAATTCCAAAGAGTGCAATGCCTGGATCATATAATAAGAGTATATAGTTTTGTAAGAAATGCCAAGCTGTCTTCCAAAGCAACTGTATCATTTTACATTCCTGTTGCTCCACATCCTCAACAGTATATAGTGTCAGTGTTTTCAATTTTGGCCATTCTGGTAGGAATGCAGACATCTCAGTATTGCTTTAATCTTACATATATATATATATATATATATATATATATATATGTATATGGTTAATATGCAAAGCAAAGTGTCCCTTTGGGAGTTCCTCTGGGAGACACTAGGAGTTTGATCGTTCACTATGATGTGTGCTGACCACCAGGGGGCAGCACGGAATGAAGGAAGGCCCTGGCCAGCAGCTGGCAGCTGGGAAAGAGAGGCCCTGGCTGGCAGCCAGAAAGCCCTCATCGACCCTAATTGCCGGCCAGGCCTAGGGACCCTACCCATGCACAAATTCAGTGCACTGGGCCTCTAGTGTCATATGATGTTGAGTGACTTTTCAAATTGAAGTCTGTTCAGATCTTTGACCCATTAAAAACATCAGGTTGTTTTCTTTCTTCCTTCCTTTCTTTCTTTCTTTCTTTCTTTTTTTCTTTTTATTTTATTTTATTTCCCAAGAATATGATAGAAAAGAACTCTGAATTTTACCACAAATAAAGCTTTATTTGCAGAACTCTAGAAAAAAAAATGCATTTTGCTCCTGGCCAGTGTGGCTCAGTTGGTTGGGTGTGGTCAAAGCATATTCCCAGGTTGTAGGCTCGATTCACAGTAGCTGGCATGCAGGAAGCAGCCAATTGATGTTTCTCTCTTATAGATGTTTCTCTCTCCCTAAAAATCAATCAAAAACATATTTTTAAAAAATGCATTCTGCTATGTTGCTATTTTAGTACAGTAAATTAGGAGCATTGACGTAGACACAGGGCCATATAACAGGTTATACACGGTAGCAGCTCTGATTTGAGTAAAGCTGCTACCATGTACATGACACCCTTAATCATTAAGGGCCTTAATGTATGCTGGATTGGGTATGTGCATACTTTCTACCATGAAATAAGATTTATAACCTTCCTCTTGACTTTGCATCATGTAAAGGGGTACTATTGAGTTGGTTCACACCTGCAATAGAGAGGGGAAAGCTATTGTTTCAGAAGATAAAGGGATGGGAGAACTATGGCAGGTACTTGCTGGGAGGGGTCAGAAGATACCCATGCTGAATGCAATTCTTATAATTATCCCAAACCAATGTTTGGCTTCTCCATACGTTGGCTTTGTTTGACCCCTTTATTTCCCTTAAAGGTTTAAGTTCAACCACATTTTGTCAACTGTTCTAGTTTCAGTGGTATCTTGTAGTTCTAGTTTATTATAACAAGAAATGTTCTCTCAAATACAAAAAGAAAGAAAGAAAGAAAGAAAGAAAGAAAGAAAGAAAGAAAGAAAGAAAAAAGGAAGGAAGGAAGGAAGAGGAGGGAAGAAGGAAAGGAAGGGAGAGAGAATATGGTTTAAAAGAGCAAGGCTTACTGTGTGATGGCCCAATGGACCCATGAGAAAGCTACACTACACAGGAGGGGCTATAGAAAGCAGCTTCATTAGATAAATGGCATTTGGGCTGGGATTTGAAGGATGGAAATAATTTTGATTTATGGAGATGATTGGAAAGGGCCTTCTAAATAGAGGCAACAGCAAGGATCCTATATAATAAAGAGGTAATATGCAAATTGACCCTCACACCCTCCCAAGATGGCTGCCTACAACCAAGCTGGCAGGGGGCTTAGTGAGAGATGACCAAATGACTGAATAAGCAGGCTGCGTGGGGTGACCAGGCCAATGGGGAGGCAGTTGAGGGTGACCAGGCCAGCAGAGGAGAGCAGTTAGGAGCAACCAGACTGGCAGGGGGCAATAAAGGGTGAATAGGCTGTTAGGGGGCATGAGGGGCAATCAGGCTAGAGAGGGGTGCAGTTGGGGGCAACCAGGCTGGCAAGGGGGGCAGTGAGGGATGACTGGCCAGCAGGGTGGGGCAGTTAGGGGTGACCAGGACAGCAAAGAGGGGCAGTTGGAGATGGATCAGGCAGGCAGGCAAGTGAGTGATTAAGAGCCAGCAGCCCAGGATATGAGAGGGATGTCTGACTGCTGGTTTAGGCCCAATCCCTGGCATCGGGCCTAAACCGGCAGTCAGACATCCCCTGAGGGGTCCCAGATTGGAGAGGGTGCAGTCTGGGCTGAGGGAGACCCCCCCTTTCATGCACAAAATCCATACACTGGGCCTCTAGTATGATTTAATGAGACCAGGGTTGCCAGATGAATAGGGTTTCTGGACCCCCAAATTTAACCAAATTGAGTTAGGTTCCTCACCACCACCACTAGACTATTCTCAGACATCAGCAGAATGTCCAAGAATTCAACTCAATTCTGACACACTCTAGCAAAAGAAAGCATTAGATTCTACAGCACAGGTTAAGGGTTCAGCCCCACAGCTCCCCACACTTGCACATTCAGATACCAGACACAGTCCAGGCTCTGACCCCTTCAACACAGCATGGCAATTGCAAGTCCAGGTTGTTGCCCATACTTTTGACCAACCGACTATAGTTTGCAGATTCCCACAACCCCTTCCTCAGTTTCAATTAATTTGCTAGAATGGCTCACAGAACTCAGGAAACCATGTTTACTTACTAGATTACCATTCATTACAAATGAAAATAAAGGATACAAATCAATGCCAGATGAAGAGATACATAGGATCAGGTCCCCCCAAAAAATAGCTTGGGAAGTATTCTGGTCCCTCAATGTAACAACTCCAAAAAAAGGGCCAAGGAGCTGTCCAGGGTTTTATGAATCATTACATGGTCATGATTGACTAAGTCGATAGCCTTGGCTATTGAACTCAACCTCCAGTCTGGAGAGATGGGAAAGATAAGACTGGAAGTTCCAATTCTCTGATCTTAAGGTTGGAAACCAGCCCCATCCTTGGATGGGATCTAAAGTCACTCCTTAACAAAAGATATCTTCACTCTCAACATTTAGGACACGTCAAGGGTTTGGTGGCTGTGAGGCAGGAACTGTTGGTGAAGACTCACTAGCTTATAAATCATGATATTGTACCAGATAAGATGCAGTTCAATTTTAATTCCAGATTAGCAAAAATACTTTTTTAGGGTATGTCCCAGATATTGCATGGAAGATACTTATACTAAAGGATTTATTGTTCATCTGAAATTCAAATTCACTTGGTGTGCCCCATATTTTCATTTTCAAGGTCTGGCAATCCTGAATCAGATACTAACTCCCCTGAGCAGCTGTCCACAACTGGTGCCACCACCTGAAGTCCTTGGTTTCTAGCCTCACAAACTGGGAAAAGAGCATGAAAAGTCTTTGGCTTTTCTGTGGACAGGCCTGTACATGGCCCACCTCAACCCTGGCCAGATTCCAGTAGCAAAACCAGAAAGGTTGCTCCACTCAGACGCAGAAGGGTGGGGAAATGTTTTCCTATGTCCCCAGAGTTCGATGACTTCTGTGCGTAGAATGTAAAGGGAACACAGTTTTGGCACCAGAGAACTCTTGTGCTTCAATTACTATTCATGAGACTTTGACCAAATTACACAGTTTTTTCATTTGTAAAAAAGCCTCAATACCTCGCCCCCTTGCAGTATTGTCAGAGTTCATAGAAGGCACTGACTGAAGAGTTGTTATTACAGTATTATATTTTGTCATTAAAAGTATCTCCATGACTTGCTGTGTGTGGTGTTGGTTTTCCCAATAGCAACATAGAACAGCAGTATCAAAATTTTTCATGTCTTAGGTTTTTCAATCTAGTCAAGGCTCAGCAAAGTTCAGTAACTTAGCTGAGCCCTTGAGCAAGTGTCTCAAAGAGCAGCAAGCGCCCTGCTTTCGGTTAACAGGATGAGCCGTTCACCAAAAGTCACACATTTCCACATGAATGTATCAGCTATATATGCTACTTTTTCTGAACAGTTGGGAGATTTTTTTCTTTCTTTTAAATATCAGAATTGTGCAAAGGCTCAAATTTTAATTTCCCACTGTAGTTGTATGAATATAATCCATTGAAAGAAACCTGAGAAATATTCTTTTTTTAATCTTGATTTTTGACCTCTTTTAGCCTGCTTGATCCTCTCCCCAGGCCCTCACCACCCCATTGTCTATGTCCACATATTATGCATATATGCGTACAAGTTCATTGATTGATCTCTTTTCCCCCACCCTCCCCTGCTTTCCCTCAGAGGTTTGACAGTCTGTTCATGCTTCTATGTTTCTGGATCTATTTTTGTTCATCTGTTTATTTTCTTCATTAGATTCCACATATGAGTGAGATCATATGGTACTTATATTTCTCTGACTGGCTTACTTTGCTTAGCATGATACTCTTCAGGTCCATCCATGCTGTTGCAAATAGTAAGAGGTCTTTCTTTTTTATTGTTGCACTAGAGGCCTGGTGCATGAAAATTCATGCACTAGAAGGGGGATCCCTCAGCTCAGCCTGCCCGCTCTCACAATAAGGGAGTCCTCAGGGATGGGAGGTGATGGAGCGATCAGGGGAAGGCAACACACCCATCACACCTCTGCCTTGCCACTGCCTGCAGCGCAAGCCTTGCCAGCCCTGGTTACCTGAGCCTCAGGCTTCCCTGGGAAGTTGGGCAGCTGCCACCCAAGGCTTGCCTGCACCTCGGGCCAGCCCAGGACAGCTGGGCAGCTGACAGCTGATGTTTGCCTATGCCTTGGGAGGCCCTGGCCAGCTGGGCAGCTGGGGGGATTGGGGAACTCTGGAGGCAGGTGTGTGCCTGCCACTTGGCAGGGCTGAAGGGACTGGACACCACCATCTTGTGGCTGAGGGTGCCACCATTTTTGAGAGCAGGACAGTCAAATAGCATATTCCCTCCTTATTGGCTATGGATGCCACTATCTTTGTGATGATGTGAGGATCAATTAGCATATTCCATTTTTATTAGATAGAATAGTATTCCATTGTGTAAATGTACCACAGTTTTTTATCCACTCATCTGATGAGCAGTTAGGCTATTTCCAAAACTTAGCTATTGTAAATTGTGCTGCTGTGAACATAAGGGTGCACATATTCTTTCTGATGAGTGTTTTAGGATTCTTAGGATATATTCTTAGAAGTGGGATCACTGGGTCAAATGGGAGTTTCATTTTTAATTTTTTGAAGAAACTCCATACTGTTTTTCCATAATGACTACACCAGTCTGCATTCCCACCAGGAGTGTACTAGGGTTCCCTTTCTCTACAACCTCACCAATACTTGTCATTTGTTGATTTATTGATAATAGCCATTCTGACAGGTGTGAGGTGATAACTTACTGAATCTGAGAAATATTCTGATCTTTCTCACTATTTCAGGACCATATACAACTTCTTAGTGGCTGAATTTACCGTCCACGGGTCTTACTTATTTTTTCTAGCACGTATTACACTCCTCATAATAAGACCAAATACTTTTACCATTCAGATTTCAGATGTCAATCTGGAACAAAAATGGGTTGCTGTGACAACAGACAACTTGCTGGACCTCATTTTCCCTCTGCTTTGCTTTTTGTGTTTTTAGTTTTAAACTTGGTTTCATTTTGCCATGTTAAGGATCCAACAAAGGGGGCTAGACTGGCCATGACCCAACAGCAAGGACTGAGACACCCTATAACTCGGAATCTCTGTGGTCAGCACTGGTTTAATGTATCTAACATATTTTCCCAAGTGACAAGGGGAGTAAGTGAGTCAGAGAGAACAGGATGATGTAACATGAACTTCTCAGACATCTCAGCTGTGTCACCTATTATTGGTTTGACCTTGCTCATCTGCCAGTATCCAAAAATGGGACAAGAGCTGAAATAAAAACTTCTCCCCATTCTTAGGAAAAAAAAACAGTTATTTCCCCTTTTTGCCCAAAGATTAAGTGATATACTATGTAGGCAAATAATGTCCTTCACAATGATTAGCCCACTAGCACCTCTAGAACTAGTTCTTCTTTACAAGTTATTTTTAGTGAGAAACAAGATACCACAATCTGGTCTAGATATTTCAGGGCCAATTACAATACAAATGGTCCCCCAGCAGATTGTCAAGTAAATTTGTTCAAGGCTATGCTATAAACCAAATATTTAATTCTATAGGAAGGCCAAAAAAAAAAAAATACTATTGACAAGAATGAGATGAGGTTTATGATTTACAGTGTTTTTATTTTTATTTTATTTTTTTATTTTTTAATTAAATCTTTATTATTCAGATTATTACATTTGTTTTTTTTTTTCCTCTCCATAGCTCCCCTTCACCTGGCTCCAACCCTTCCCTTCACCCTTACCTCCCTCCCGTTGACCTCATCTATAGGTGTATGATTTTTGTCCAGTCTCTCCCTGTACACCCATCACCCTTTTCCCCCTGAGAATTATCAGTCCACTCCCTTTCTGTGCTCCTGATTCTATTATATTCACCAGTTTATTCTGTTGATCAAATTTTTAAGTCACTTAATTTTTAGATTCCCTTGTTGATAGATACATATTTTTTGTTCATAATTTTTTGGCTTTTACCTCTTTCTTCTTCCTCTTCTAGAAGAGTACCTTCAGCATTTCATATAATACTGGTTTGGAGTTGATGAACTCCTTTATCTTTTTCTTATCTGTGAAGCTCTTTATCTGCCCTTCAATTCTGAATGATAGCTTTGCTAGATAGAGTATTCTTGGTTGTAGGTTCTTGCTATTCATCACGTTGAATATTTCTTGCCACTCCCATCTGGCCTGCATCTTTTCTGTTGAGAAATCAGCTGACAGTCATGTGAGTGCTCCCTTTTGGTAATGAACTGTTTTTCTCTTGCTGCTCTTAATATTCTCTCTTTGTCTTTTGCTCTTGGGATTTTAATTATGATATGTCTAGGTGTAGTCCTCTTTGGATTCCTTTTATATGGGGTTCTGTGTGCTTCCTGGACTTGTAAGTCTATTTCTTTTACCAGATGTGGGAAGTTTTCAGTCATTATTTCTTTAAATAGGTTTTCAGTATCTTGCTCTCTCTCTTCCTCTGGCACCCCCACAATTCTGATGTTGGTACGCTTGAAGCTGTCCCAGAGGCTCCTTA
>PVJN01060485.1:0-11575 GCA_004026805.1 Lasiurus borealis
AAAAAAAAGTTACAAATGCAAAGTGCTCTCCTGTTTACTGTGAAATTCCAGTTCTTCTTTTTGGAATTTCTTCTTTTTGGAGTTTATTCTACAGGGACACTGACATATATTGACAAAAATAATATTTCTAGTGGCAAAGGCCCGTTGGTAACGTTCAGTGATGTGAGCAGGGTTCTGGCTGAGTGGCCTTGACCTTGGCGTGGTGGCTGCAGGGAAGAGCGCTCTGGACAGAGCAATGAGGACTGACACCCAAGACCCCTCTCCAGGCGAAGGAAGGACCTCCCGCGCTGTCGTTTTCACAGCAAACACTCAGATTTCCTTTTACCTGAAGAAGCATCTTGGCATATTTGTGCTCACCTACGGGAAGCGTCTCTGCAAAGAGCAGTAGCAACAACACGGCCTGCAGGAGGCAGAGCTGGGGAGGGCGATGGAGAGGTGGCTGAGTCTGGACCGGGCACCCTCTCCGCGATTAAAATGCACCCTCACAGACAGACAACCTTTACGGGGAATTAATTAAAAACACCGGGGGTTGTAGAGACAAACCGGAGCGGAAAGTTCAGGCGCTGCCCAGGGAAATTAAACAACAGCGGCAGCCGGTCCGAATCAATCTAGGTCTCGGTCCGGCTTCCGCGGGCCCCGCTCGCTCCTCTCTTAAAGGAGACGGATAATTACCTTAACTCTTCACTCCGACAACGTGGCGGGGCTGCACGCTGGAGTGCGTCAGGCTGGGAAACGGAAACTCTTTAAGATACAAGCTATGCCTTGGCTTAAATCAGTGGTTCTCAACCTGTGGGTCGAGACCCCTTTGGGGGTCGAACGACCCTTTCACAGGGGTCGCTGGAGACCATCGGAAAATGCAGATATTTACATCACGATGCATCACAGTAGCAACATTTCATGGTTGGGGGTCACCACCCCATGAGGAGCTGTATGCAAGGGTCTCTCTCGGCCTTAGGAAGGTTGAGAGCCACTGGCTTAAATGCTCCCGTGAAGGGCCCGGGTTCTACAGCGCCCGGTTCCGCACCCCTGCCCGCTGGCAGACGCAGAGGCAGGCGTGGGCAACATGGTCACCATCCCCTGCGCGGCACCTTCGGCGAGGGGCAGGGGTGCCGCCCTGGCAATTCCACGTATCTACGCAGACCTAGGCACGCGCAACATGCTAACCATCCCAGTGCTGTGCTGACGTGGTAGCCTCCAATGAGGACTGGAGAGGGGAAAAAGGAAGAAAAATAGATCCAGAGACACAGAAGCATGGAACAGACTGGCAAACCTCCGAGGGAAGGCAGGAGAGGGTAGGTGGAGGGGAAGGGATCAACCAAAGGACTTGAAGGCGTAGATGCCCATGGACACGGACGACAGGGTGGTGAAGGCCAAGGGCAGGGGGCGGGGAGGTGGGCTGGAGGAGGTCAATGGCGGAGGGGGGGGTAAAGGGAGACAGAGGTAATAATTTCACCAATAAAGGTTTATAAAAATATATAAATTATATACATTTATTACTACAACAAAAGGTAACAATAAGTAAAAAGGAAAAGATAGAAAGGGGAAGAGAGGGCAGGGCTGGGGAGGGGAAAGGGGAAGAGACAGTCATATTAAAATTCACAAATCAGTCAGCCTAGAGCTGCAAGTGGCTGGAGATACAGAGGCGGCCTCTCCCTGCACGGAGAGCACCCAGCCCGCCACAGGAGCCTGAGATGCAAGCTCTGGACGGGTACCCACGAGCTAGCCTTACGATCCGCGTTCACGCCAGTCATGCTCATACTAAAAGCAATGTACCAGTTAATGTCTCGGAGTCCCACCTGTGCCTTAATGAAGGTACACTTGTTAAACCCAGGCCTTCACCACACCAGGTTTAACTGGAAAGTGGGGAGCAAAGGGCTCGGTTTGCCCTCCCAAACTGGGATCTATCAGCTGGAACCTCAGCCGCAGTGGAGGCTTCTCCACCAGCTCTGTTCACAGCTTCCTCTCCGTCCAGTCTGAGGCTTTCCTGACCAATGACAAGGCGGCAGCTTACACGTGACCCCTGCGTGGTGGGAGTCAAGCTTTTCCTGCCCTCCTCCTCCTTTTTTATTTTTTAAAATATATTTTATTGATTTTTCACAGAGAGGAAGGGAGAAGGATAGAAAGTCAGAAACATCGATGAGAGAGAGACATCGATCAGCCGCCTCCTGCACGCCCCGCACTGTGGATGTGCCAGCAACCAGGATACGTGCCCCTGACTGGAATCGAACCCAGGACCCCCCAGTCCACAGGCCGACGCTCTATCTACTGAGCCACACCGGTCTCGGCTTGGCCACATTTTTGAACTGCGGCCTCCCCAAGGCGACAGGGAAGACGAGCCATTGCACTTGATGAAAGAGACCCTTTGTTGTCACTTACACGTTACTCGGTGTATCTTCTCTGTCAAAACAAAGGATGTGCAGCGGAAACCCTTCTCACCGTCAGGACAAGATGCTGCAGGAGCGGCACCCGGTAAAGGAAACGTCGGGTCCCAAGTGACCCATACACACGCGTTTGGAACCAGAAATCAACCCCGTTGCGCGGTTTTTCCGGCGCGCAGTCAAAGCCATTCTCTCCCTTTGTTGAAATTTGTGGCCAGAGGAACAAATATCTATCAATCTCAATATTTTTTCCATGCTTGGCAATGCTTGCGAACCAATCTGCATGAAAAATATATTTACCCAGCGAATTCCGCGTATTCGAATGCACTCAGAGTAATGACTATAACATGTAATTTACATACACAAATTACCAATCGACGATAACTCTAAAAATCCTGTTTCCGTTCAGACGCCGATGTTGGTGAACATTTTTCTATTCGGAAATAGTTCTTAACATTTGGCATGCCTGCCCGAGCCCCCATCGCTCATGAAGATTTGCAGTCCTTCCCGGAAAATGTAGTTCTGAGAGCCGTGGGTACCAGCTTAGGTTTTGAACCACATGCTGATCATTAGACATAAAAACCGCTACCTTATTAGCAAGGACCTGAGCTGGATAAAAGCTCAGGTGGGCATACAGGGGCCTGACACAGGTCCTGCCACTTACTCGCCATGTGGCACAACCTCCCTAACGCTCCGCTCTCTCTCCGAGGACCTAGGGCTCTTCACAATGCCTAGCTCCCAGGACAGTTGCAGGTTTAAATGAGATAATGCAATCAAAGCAGCTAGCAAGGTGTCTGGTTCACTGTGTTTGACTAGCATTACTAATTATGATTCCAACTTACTTAGAAAACCCATACAGTGGTACCTCGAGATACGAGTGCCCTAACATACGAGATTTTTGAGATACGAGCCGTTGAGTGAGCAATTTTTGCTTTGAAATACGAGCAACAGTTGAGATACGAGTAATCGCTCGGATCGGCCGGCTGCACACCACCCACCAGTTTATTGAGACTCAAGCGTCTCATAGTTTCCCACGCCTCAAGGTTACGGAACGAATTAAACTTGTATCTCGAGGTACCACTGTATATATATATTTTTTCTCATAGAATGTCTCCAATGATTGGAAGTATCTCTTCCTAAAAAGAAGTTTCTATTATAATCAGAAAAAAAAAAAGATATTTGAAAACCTATTCTAAAAAAAAAAAAAATTGGACATAAGACATAGGTAGATTGACAGGTCCGAAGCCATGAAACACTGGGCAATGAGGAACACGTTGGGATTAAATTCCCCAAAACGTATCCAAAGATGATCCCACCCCATCTCTGCTCTTTGATGCTGCTCCATCCATTTGATCACCGGGGAAGCTTTAAAACACTGTTTTCCAAAACCATCCCCACCTGGGACCCAGTGTGTGCCATGAGCGGCCAGGGGTGAAGGCCACGGCGGCAGGTGTTTCGATGGGCACTGGGGTGGAGGGTGGTTTTTTAGTTGCTGCAGCCAGAATATCTCTGCATCCCCAAAACCCATGTTGAAACAGGGAGAATAAGGAAGCTGATGTGGTGGGTCCTGGGCTCTGGAGCTGAGGGTAAAGGGAGGCTGGGTCCCTAGGGGGCAGTGCGATCGGGAAGGTGGAATCCTAGCCAATGGGACCGAGTGCCGTTCTCTCACCCTGCCCCTCCTCACGACCCCAGCCAATGTATGTGCCACATGCTCTTTCTCAAGCGCTCTCTCCACACCCAACCTGCGGCCCCTGCCCATCTTCCCACTCTCCTTCCATTAGCAAGTCTTCCCACAGTCCCCCGGCACCTACCACCCTCACATCCCCGTCACACTGTAAGCCTGGGATTTCTTTCCACCGAAGCCAAGCGCTCCTTGAGAGCACAGTGAACGTGGCTTTGCTGGAATCTAGCCTCAGGATTGGTCACAGAGGAACTCACTAAAGGCTGATCCGGAGGATCCTGATATCAGCACAAGCAAGAACGGCCTGAGATACCCCACCAACCTGGCCTATAAGGGAATCGTGTTCCCCAAAATGCAAATACTTCCCTGCAATGATTCTGAAGCACTGTGTGCCCCATTCACGTGACCATATTCTGCTGGCATTTCTAAAAATTAAGTCTATTTTATCTATGCCACTAGATTCTGATCACCCTTTGGCCAAACTGTACTGCACCTGTCTTTAAGTCTGTCATAGTACATCCTTGACACAAAATTAAGAACGTTGATTAGATGTGGCCTTGTCGCAGGGAACCAATTAGTTCAGTTAGTTAAGAATATGATGTGAACCAACTCCTATCAATCTTTCAAGTGGATATGAATCCCCCCGAGAAAATGAGCATCCTGATACAGGTCTGAGGTGGGGGAGTGCCAAACTCAGGGTCAATTGCCTGCTGCTTCGAGAGCCAGTCCTTGGGATGATGAAGGAAAGAGGGTTTATTCAGGTGCCGGCAACCTGAGAAGATGGTGGACTCCCACCCCAAAGGGTACCTCAAACCTTCAGTGCAGGCAGGGGTTTTCATCAGGAGGGAGAGGGGGAAGCAGAACCAAGAAATTAACGGAGAAGTGTTGAAAGGTCTCTTCTTGTAAGTCAGCACAGTCCGTCCTGCTGATTATCTTGAAAGCGGTCAGGCAGAGGTCTGATTTTTCCGGTGGAGAGTCAGCCAGTATCCTGGTACGGGAACATTCAGTTGCTGGGTTCAGCCTCCTCCTCAAAAGCTAGTTCCTGGAACTCTTACACAAATATGCTGCCTATCCGTGGGTTACATAATAGGCAACAATTCATACTCTATAAGAACACTTCTAACAGACAGTATAAAAGGATAGAGGGCTGGGTTACAGGACAAATGTCCTGCATTTCTCCCGAGCTCCCAGGAAACGCCAATGTAGATGAAGATGAGGTAAAGGTCTTGGCATCACTGACACCCTGCTTTGGAGGACAGACTGCCGACCTCAGCCCTATGGAAGGGACTTTCCTAGTCAATGAGAAGCAGGGAACCTAACATCCAGGATTAGAGCCAGCTCCAATCATTCCACGAATGGATAATGTGTGACATTATTTTCAGATATACAGTGGTACCTCGAGATACGAGTTTAATTCGTTCCGTAACCTTGAGGCGTGGGAAACTATGAGACGCTCGAGTCGCGGTAAACGGGTGGGTTGTGTGCAGCCGGCCGATCCGCGCGATGACTCCTATCTCAAATGTTGCTCGTATTTCAAAGCAAAAATCGCTCGCTTGACGGCTCGTATCTCAAAAATCTCGTATGTTAGGGCACTCGTATCTCGAGGTACCGCTGTACGGGGACCACCCCTCCACTCCCTTTAGCTCCTCAGCCTGGGTTAATTGGGGAGATCGGGGAATGTGAAATCCACCTGTGGACCCATGTTTCTGTGGCTCTAACCACCTATGAAAGGAGACATGGCGGGATTTCTACCAAACATCCCATGAAAGCACTCATTGGGACTGGAACAGACATGTGGCCTGGTGGTCAGAGAACCACTTGGAAACCAGCATGCCGTGCAACTGGGCCATCATCTAATGGCAGCAAACGCTGGGCTTTCACGGTGAGCAGCCGGCAATCAGAGCGGTTTCTCTGAGAGAATCACAGGTTGGATTCTGCAAGGTCTAAACAAGTGGATGGAGGCCAGTCAGGGACTAAGACTCTCCTCTTTGGTAGGCAGCAGGGAAAACTGCAAGCCCCAACGGAAAACAGGAAATAAGTTCTTATCGTATGTGTTAGACAGAAACACAGGAAGGAAGAGAAAGGAACTGAGACATCTAAGTCAGGAGGTTAAACGATGAACTGTAAACAGAACGCCAAGTGTGATTTGCCTTCCGTAAACAAACAGGAGGCCTACGCGGGAAGGAGGGAGAGAAACACTCATTTTAAAGGTTATACAAACGCACGGGGGGAAAGTAGCGCGAACCCCTTTCTCCTCCGACGTGTCAGCTGCCCTGGCGGCGCACATACTAATAACACGCCAGTCCTCGAGGTGGCGCTGGCGAAGCTGTAAGATGCACAGCACCAGGAAGGATGCTCTTCTGAGTGAACACGAATGCGCCCCTTGGCGCTGCCTTCCACGTTTCAAAAACGTGGACACCTTTTTTACATGTCATTGTCCTTTGGCTCAAAGCAATGCACTTGGATTGGGTATGTGGGTGTCCCCTGCTCCCCCACACATACCCCCCCTCTCCAGGTCTGCGGGACAGGCTGCCGCAGAACGAGAAGGAATGCACAGAACTCGCTGTTTCCTTCTTGTTAATGAGGAAGATTCCTGATCGCAGCCAAGACCGCGTCTCCAAGGGAAACCTCACACAGCGCTACCTGCATGAGGGGCTCTGGAACCCTGACCCTAGGACGAGGACAGCCTTGCTGCCCGCCACCGGGGAGGTGGCCTGTCTCCCCACAGAGGAAGTCACTGGATGGGGCATCTTCAAAGAATGGCATGTCACTTATTTCCTCCACCACCCAAGTGTCAGCGGGATGAGGCGTCAGGAGGATGAGGCCGGAACGGTAAGTTCAGCTATTTTAGGAACGGTCTAATTGCGGCCCGGCCAGCAGGCTGTGTGTCTCCATAGCCCTGCAGGGACCCCCACTCCCAGCCCCGGAACTCCCTCACTGCAGAATGGGGAAAGTGACGCTGAGAGAGGTGAAGGCCCTGTTCTGACCTAATGGAATGGTGGTCGGTCTTTGGGGCTTTTGACCTCACACATCATAAGCAGCGCCCGCACCATGCAGACCGGCTCCCATCCTAAAACTGGGATCTTGGGGTTGCAGGCACATCCCCAGCGGGGGGCGTGCAGGAGGCAGCCGATCGATATCTCTCTCTCATTCAATGTTTCTAACTCTCTATCCCTCTCCCTTCCTCTCTGTAAGAAATCAATAAAATATATACAAATAAATAAATGAACAAACAAACAAGCAAGCATCCGCCTGCACCATGTTCTGTGTGTGCTGCAAACATTATGGCTCAGGGTTGACTTCTGGGGGTCGAACAACCCTTTCACAGGGGTCGCCTAAGACCCTCGGAAAATGCAGATATTTACATCACGATGCATCACGGTAGCAACATTTCATGGTTGGGGGTCACCACCCCATGAGGAACTGTATGCAAGGGTCGCGGCCTCAGGAAGGTTGAGAACCACTGCTCTAGACCCCGCGGGGCCCGTGCTCCAGCCCGAGCCACTGCCCTGAGATCAGTGGCAGGAAGTCATATTCCCTCTGGTGTCCGGGGGGAAGGAGTGTATTTACATTTACAACCACAACTATAATGGAAGACAAGTCTCCCTCCCAGCTGCTTCGTTCCAAGAACCGGAGAGAACGTGCTTGTGTTGTAACTTTCCCGGGAACGAGCCACGTGACGTGAGCAGCGTGGCCTCTGTGAGGATGGCCACCGCCGATGAAACACGGCGGAAGCGGTGGGTGGGCTTCTGATTCCTCCCCGAGTCCCGCGGAGTCCGGAATCCGTAGCTGGCTGGTCGCTGTGGAGGCTCCGGCGACCACCCCTGTCATCTCTGCATCTGCCAGCTGATGAGCCATCCCGATGCGGATGATGGTTCCGAGCGTGTGCCGCTCAGCCAATGGCCGTGCGCCTGGGATCGGGCCTCACAGAGAACACGTGGGACTGAGTCAGGCCGTTTTTCTGGTTGTTTTTTTTTCTCTTCCGAATGGGACCGGCCTCTGCGTGAGCACCCTCCCCTGGCCATGTCTGTCCTCCCCGGAAATTTCCAGGACAAGCCGACTAGGCACGGGTGGTGTGTACAGCCCTGCAGGGTGCAAGTATCTTATGCCCAGGAGTTCAGCCCAAAGGTGGGCTGTATCGGTCACAGCAAAGGAGCGTTCTGGGCACGTTTCTGAAGCCTCAAGATGGTTTTGGAATCAGGGGTACCGCTGCGTCCTCCCCTCATTTCCAAGTCCCTGCCCAGCATCGCACCATTTGGATTTCGTTCGGAGTGAAAATCGGGTATTTGGAGGGTCTGAGCTGAAACTGCCCTGCTCACATCCGGGAAATGCTTTCTCTTCCCCAGACATAAAAAGTGTTGACTCTGGCTTTTAATAAGCAAAACAAACCCCGGAAACCTCGTCTGAAGAGCCACCAAGTTTACAGCCAGCTCTGGCCTTCTCAAGTTTTCAACACCAGGAGCACCTTTTATTTTATTTTTTAAATATATTTTATTGATGTTTTACAGAGAGGAAGGGAGAGGGATAGAGAGCCAGAAACATAGATGAGAGAGAGACATCGATCAGCTGCCTCCTGCACGCCCCACACTGGGGATGTGCCCACAACCAAGGCACATGCCCTTTACTGGAATCGAACCTGGGACTTTTCAGTCTGCAGGCCGACACTCTATCCACTGACAGAAGCACCTTTTAAAGTATTTCCTCCCCCCACTGCCGCCCTGTTTGTCTGCCATCACCAGCTCCAGGTGACAGGCGTGCTCCCTGCACAGGTGCTGGGGGCGGGAAGTGGGTGTCCGGTGTCTGCCCTGTTTCAGGCGGGAGTTGCCCTAAAGCAGCGGTTCTCAACCTGTGGGTCACGACCCCTTTGGGGTTGAACAACACTTTCACAGGGGTCGCTTAAAACCATTGGAAAACACAGACACGATTCATAACAGTAGCAAAATTACAGCTATGAAGTAGCAACAAAAATAATTTTATGGTTGGGGGTCACCACAATATGAGGAACTGTCTTAAAGGGTCGCGGCATTAGAAAAGTGTCAGCTGGTGGGCGCCCAGAGGAGGGGGGCCTGTGCTGAGGACCCCCCAGGCACTGCTCACCCAACCATCTCAGAACTGGCCCACCATCTGCTTCCATGGATGCTCCAGCTCAGTGACGTGACGCACAGTGTCTTCTAAGGATCTGAACAGCCTGCTCTCTGCTCGGCGTCCCGTTACACGGCTGATGGTACCGAGACCCGGGCAAGGCCGGTGAGGGACCCGCACACGGCTCCCGGCGACTATGGGCTGACCTGGCATCTGGGAGGATCTGCTGACTTTCAGTTTCAAGCCCTTGCCCACTCGGGGACACCAGCAGGATTGGTCCCCTCCGGGGTGGGTGCTCAGTCAGCCGTGAGGAACCACCTCCATCAGGGGTGCCTCCGGAGATGGTCACCATCCCACAGCCTCAGTGGTACCCAGAGACGTGGCACAGAGCCTCGGGGGAACCAGAGGAGACCAGACCAAGAGGCGGGGTGAGCAAAGGTGCAGAGAAAACCTCACAACAGGTTCCCAGTGGGTGCTGCGGGCCTGAGAAGGGGACACCCTAGGGCCAATGGTCGGCAAACTGCGGCTCGCGGGCCACAGGTGGTTCTTTGGCCCCTGGATGTGGCTCTTCCACAAAATGCCACGGCCTGGGCGAGTCTATTTTGAAGAAGTGGCATTAAAAGAGGTTGAAGTTTAAAAAATTTGGCTCTCAGCCGAAACCAGTTTGGCTCAGTGGACAGAGCGTCGGCCTGCGGACTGAAAGGTCTCAGGTTCGATTCCAATCAAGGGCATGGACCTTGTTGCGGGCACATCCCCAGTAGGGGGTGTGCAGGAGGCAGATGATCGGTGTTTCTCTCTCATCAATGTTTCTAACTCTCTATCCCTCTCCCTTCCTCTGTAAAAAATCAATAGAATATATTTTTTAAAAAATTTGGCTCTCAAAAGAAATTTCAATTGTGCTGTTGTTATTTGGCTTTGTGGACTGATGAGTCTTCCGACCACAGGCCTAGGGGATCCCAGGTCCGCCTTCTAGAGAGGGCTGGCCAGGTCCCCTCTCAGCTCTGCAAGGAGGGAGGTTCTGCAGGAAGGACAGCGGGTGCCACCCGCTTGGCATGGGACCTCTGCTTCATTCTAAGGGCACGGCACTGCTGTGAGGGGCACGGGCAAGTGGCACGTTGGACGAGTTCAGGAAAAATCAGAAACTAGATTTCCGCCCTGGCCGGGTGGCTCAGTGGTTGGAGTGCCATCCTGATATGCCAAGGTTGAGGGTTCCACCCCCGATCAGGGCACGTGTAACAATCAAACAATGAGTGTGTCAATAAGTGGAACAACAAATCGATGTTTCTCTTTCTCTCTCTCTAAAATCAATCGAGAGAGAGAGAGAGAGAGAGAGGCACAAACCAGACAATTTGCTCATCAGAATGAAAAACCCCGTGTGGGTGGCAGAAGGATACGGGGTGGGGTGGGGTGTGTGTCCTGGATGCTGACCCAGATAAACCCGCATCATATCGAATTCACTGCAGCACAGTTTAGATTTGATGCAGCTTATTTTTCTTCCTTGGGATTTTTAAACCCTCCAACGTCTTCAGACAGACAGACAGAAAGCAGGGCGGGCCAGTGGCCTCAGAAGAAAGGATAGAAGCAAGGACCAAAAAGCAGCAGAGTGAGCTGGTAAGAAATCAGAGGGCACATCTCTGGTGGCAGGAATGCCCTGAGCAGGCACTGTCTGAGAACCTGCTGGAACCGGCCGGCCCCTTCCTGGCTCCGCTGAGCCAGGGACTTCCCTCTCTCAGCCGGTTCCCCTGCCTCTACCCAGCATCCTGTCTGGGAGGGCAGAGTGCGTGGAAAGTTTCAAACACAGTGAGCACGGTGCGTGTGTTAGCGTTTTTTTCCGATTATCTTTCCCGTTTTCCATCAGGAGAAGGGTGGGGTGGGAGGGAGTGACACGCAGTGAACATGGAAGAGACGGCACACATAACAACTGTCCCCCACCCCGCCTTCCGCACAGCGAGTCCGGAAATGGGTGAAAGCTAGAGACCCGACGACTCAGGTGTGGGCAGGGGCCTTCCTCAGGCCTGTCTCCTTCATGCCTGATGGGGACGAGCAGTGGGTGCCGTGCGGATGGCGGTGCAGCTGGGTGAAGGCTGGGTCTCACCCCACCTGGAGGAGCGCTGTCAGCATCACCCACCTGGGCCTTCACCCCCAATACATTCACTTCTCATCTGCCTTTTAGGGTTCGCCTGTGACAGCTGTTCACCTCCCAGCCGAACACGGCCCAGCTCTGTACCTCACACAGACTCAGCCCAAGGGTGCAGCCACGGAAAGGGGGTTCAGGGGGTTATCAGGTGACCTCATCCACCGTCAGGACCGTAGCAGGTGGCAGGGCCTCATCCGGGTCTGAGCCTCCCCCATCTGCACAGGAGCCCATTGGTGACGGGGCTCAAGTTCCTAGCTGTTCTGCAGTGGACACAGTGCCGGGGGCGCACACACAGGG
>PVJN01060486.1:0-11558 GCA_004026805.1 Lasiurus borealis
AATTAAAAATTTGATCAACAGAATAAACTGGTGAATATAATAGAATCAGGAGCACAGAAAGGGAGTGGACTGTTAATTCTTAGGGGGAAAGGGGTGAAGGGTGTACAGGGAGAGACTGGACAAAAATCATACACCTCTGGATGAGATCAATGGGAGGGAGCTAAGGGCAGAGGGAGGGTGGGAGCTGGGTGGAGGGGTGTTATGGAGGGGAAAAAAAAGAAACAAATCTAATAATCTGAATAATAAAGATTTAATTTAAAAAATAAATAAATAAATAAAATATTGATTGGGTTACCAATGAGATAAAAGAAGAAATTAAAAACATTCTGGAAACTAATGATAATAAAACACAACAATCCAAAACCTATGGGACACAATGAAAGCAGTCCTGGGAGGGAAGTTTATAGATTTACAGGCCTACCTCAAAAAATAAGAAAAAAATGGTAGTAAATCATCTAATGCTTCAACTCAAAGAATTAGAAAAAGAGCAACAAGGAAAGTCCAGAGTGAGCAGGAGGAAAGAGATAACAAAGATTAGAGCAGAAATAAATGACATGGAGATAAACACACACACACACACACACACACACACACACACACACACAAACCAACAATAGCCAAGACCAGTTTGACTCCATGGATAGAGCGTTGGCTTGCGGACTGAAAGGTCCCAGGTTCGATTCCGGTTGGGGGCATGTACCTTGCTTGCGGGCACATCTCCACAGTGGGGCGTGCAGGAGGCAGCTGATCGATGTCTCTCTCTCATCGATGTTTCTGACTTTCTCTCTCTCTCCCTTCCTCTCTGTAAAAAAATCAATAAAAATATATTTAAAAAAAAAAAACCAACAATACAAAGGATCAATGAAACCAAGAGCTGGTTCTTTGGATGGGTAAACAAGATTGATGAACCTCTAACCAGGCTCACCAAGAAGCAAAGAGAGAGGACTCAAATAAACAAAATCAGAAATGATAGAGGCGAAATAACAACAGACCCCACCAAAATACAAAAAATTGTTAAAAAATACTATGAACAACTCTATTCCAACAAACTGGACAACCTGGAGGAAATGGACATATTCCTAGAAAAATACAACCTTCCAAAACTCAACCAGGAAGATTCTAAAAATCTTAATAGGCCAGTAACTATGGAAGAAATTGAAGCAGTCATCAAAAAGCTTCCAGCAAACAAAGTCCAGGCCCAAATGGCTTTATAGGAGAGTTATACCAAATATTCAAGGAAGAACTAAAGCCTATATCCTCCTCAACTATTCCGAAAAATTCAAGAGGAAGGAACACTTCCAAGCTCATTCTATGAAGCTAGCATCACCCTAATACCAAAAGCAGATAAAGACAACACAATGAAAGAGAATTACAAGACAATATCTCTCATGAACATAGATGCCAAAATCCTCAACAAAATTCTAGCAAATTAGATCCATCAGTACATCAGAAGATCATACACCATGACCAAGCAGGATTTATCACAGGGATGCAAGGATGGTACAAAATCCGCAAATCAATAAACATGATACAACACATAAACAAATTGAGGGGGGGAATCACATAGTCATCTCAATTGATGCAGAAAAAACATTTTCAAAATCCAACAGCCTTTCTTGATAAAAACTCTCAGCAAGGTAGGAATAGAAGGATCATACCTCAACATCATAAAAGCCATATACGATAAACCCACAGCCAGCATCACACTCAATGGACAAAAACTGTGAGAACCTCTTTTCACGTCCCGAGTGATTCAGGGTTCCCAGTTCAGGGTTTGGGTTCTGAAGGAGGCCGCACGCAAACGAAATAAGAGACCAGAAAACATTAATTTGGCAATATTGGGGGGCCAGGCGGGAGCAAGTGGAAAGGACTGCCACTTGCTCTGGCCTTTTTCTCCCTTTTATTAAGGCTTTGGGACACACCTCTAGCCTTTAGGCAGGAAATAACAAAAACAGAAATTAACATGAAACAAACAGATAGAGGTTGCTTCAACCAATAATGTTTTAACTAAATAGTGAGTAATCAGCTCTGACCTTTCAGAGCAATTAAGGTTGACCAGCCTTCTGGCTTCCTGTTTACATCCATTTAGTGAGAACAATATTTGATTTCTGACAAAAAACTAAAACCATTTTCCTAAGAACAGGAACAAGACAGGGATGCCCACTCTCACCACTCCTGTTTGACATAGTACTGGATGTACTGGCCATTGCTATCAGACAATAAGAAGAAATAAAAGAGGCATTCAAATTGGAAAAGAAGAAGTAAAACTGTCTTTATTCACAGATGACATGATACTGTACACAGAAAACCCTAAAGACTCCATCAAAAAATTATTAGCAGTATACAAAATTAATGCCAAGAAATCCATGGTATTTCTGTACACCAATAGTGAACTTACAGAAAGAGAGACTAAAACAGCAATCCCATTTACCATCGTACAAAAAAAATTAAGATACCTAGGAATAAACATAACTAAAGAGATAAAAGACCTATATGCAAAAAACTATAGGATACTGAAATAAGAGAGGAAGATGAAAACAGATAGAAGAACATACCGTATTCATGGATTGGTAGAATCAACATCATCAAAATGTCCATTCTACTCAAAGCAATCTATAGATTCAATGCAATCCTCATTAAAATACCAGTGGCGCCCTAGCCTGTTTGGCTCAGTGGATAGAGCATAGGCCTGCAGACTTAAGGGTCCTGGGTTTGATTCTGGTGAAGGGCACATCCCCAGGTTACGGGCTCCATCCCCACTAGGGGTTTATGCAGGAAGCAGCCAATCAATGATTCTCTTACATCATTGATGTTCCTATCTCTCTCTTCCTCTCAAAAATCAATAAAGTTATTTAAAAATAAAAAATAAATACCAACAGCATATTTCACAGACCTGGAACCAAAAATTCATCTGGAATAAAAAAAAGACCCAGAATAGATGCAGCAATCCTGAGAAAAAAAGAACAAAATAGATAGGATCTCAATACCAGATTTTAAGCTGTATTACAAAGCCACTGTTCTCAAAACAGCCTGGTACTGGCACAAAAACAGACATATAGATCAATGGAATAGAATAGAGAACCCAGAAATTGACCCAAATCAATATGCCAAATTAATATTTGACAAAGGAGGCATGAACATAAAATGGAGTCAAGACAGTCTCTTCAATAAATGGTGCTGGGAAAATTGGACAGATACATGCAAAAAAATGAAACTAGACCACCAACTTAAATGATATATAAAAATAAACTCAAAATGGATAAAGGATTTAAACATAATACAGGAAACCATAAAATTATTAGAGGAATCCACAGGCAGCAAAATCTCAGAAATAAGCCAAAGGAACTTCTTCACTGATACTGCTCCTAGAGCAATGGGAAGCTAAAGAAAAAAATAAACAAATGGGACTACATCAAAATAAAAAGCTTTTTCACAGCAAAAGAAACTATCAACAAAACAACAAGAATGGCCATTACATGGGAGAACATATTTGCCAATGTTATCACTGATAAGGGTTTAATCTCCAACATTTACAGGGAACGCATACAACTCAACAAAAGGAAGATAAACAATCCAGAAATGGACAATGGACATAAATAGAGACTTCTGAAAAAAGACAGAAGGAAAGCCAAGAGACATATGAAAACATGCTCAAAGTCACTAATTATCTGAGAGATGCAAATCAAAATGACAATGCAGTACCATCTCACACCTGTCAGAATGGCTATCATCAACAAATCATAAATGACAAATGTTGGCAAGGATGTGGAGAAAAAGGAACCTTGGTGCCCTGCTGTTGAGAATGCAGATTGGTGCAGCCACTGTGGAGAACAGTATGGAGTTTCCTCAAAAAACTAAAAATGGAACTCCCATTTGACCCAGTAATACCACTTCTAGAAATATATGCTAAGAAGTTAGAAATACCAATCAGAAAGGATATATGCACTCCTATGTTCATAGCAGCACAATTCACCATGGAAACAGCCTAAGTGCCCATCAGCAGATGAGTGGATTAGAAAACTGTGGTACATCCTCACCAGTGGTTCTCAACCTTTCTAATGCTGCGACCATTTAATACAGTTCTTCATGTTGTGGTGAATCGTAATGTAAATATCTGTGTTTTCTGATGGTCTTAGGCAACCCTGCTAGTGGTTCTCAACCTGTGGGTCACTACTGTAGAGCCCAAGACCATCAGAAAACAGGTCACGACCCACAGGTTGAGAACCACTGATCTACACAATGGAATATTATGCTGCGCTAAAAAAGTAGGAATTCCTACCATTTGCAACAACATGGATGGAACTGGAGAACGTTATGTTAAGTGAAATAACCCACTCAGGGAAAGATAAGTATCACATGATCTTACTCGTTAATGGAATATAATAAACAATCTAAACTGATGAACAAAAACAGTTCCAGAGACAGAGAAACAACGATCAGACCATCTTACCTTAGAGGGAAGGTAGGGGAGATTGTGGTTAAGGGTGAGAGATCAATCAAAGGACTTGTATGCATGCAATCAAAGGACTTGTATGGGCCTAACCAATGGACAGAGACAACAGGGGGGTAAGTGTATGAGTGGGGTGATGGGGGATAAGAGGGTAATAAGGACACATATGTAACACCTTAATCAATAAATTAAAAAAGATAAGAAAAAAACAGAATTTATTACTTCCCTATTTGAAAAGCCAGCCTGTTTGTCCCTAATGTAAATGAAAATTTAGAAGGGATAAGATTGATTGCTTCCAGTAAGTTTAAATTATGAAGGTAGTTGGGACTGAGACACAATAACACTGAAATTATGAAGAAAAGTTTAAAAACTATGTTAGCAAAAAGAACCAAAACTACATGGCCCCATCGTCTTTTGCATCCCGGAAAGGTAGGATATGTAGGCATTTTAACAGCTTTTGTAAATTGTTCTATTCCAGTGGTCAGAAGACTGCGGCTCACAAGCCACAAGCGGCTATTCGGCCCCTTGAGTGTGGCTCTTTCACAAAATACCATGGGCGTGCATGTACAGTGTGACTTAAACTTTGTGGCCCATGGGCAGAAGTCGGTTTTTGGCTCTCTAGAGAAATTTCAATCGTTGTACTGTTGTTATTTGGCTCTGTTGCCGACCACTGCTCTATTTCATCAGATATTCTAAAATGAAGTTAGCTTTTAGCTCAAGTCATTCAATTTAACCTGCCCCTAAAAAGTCCCCTCCGGATGACTTAATCTGAAGCTAATGAAGCCTAAGCATCAGGCCCCTGGCTTTCACCACCACTGGGAGCACCAGGAGCTGCTGGGCATTTGGAGTTCTGGGTGCAAAGTAGAAGCCAGGTTCAGACAAGAGTATTTCTATGTAGTATGTCTAATAAATTGCCTAAAAGAGTTTATAAAAAGACCTAAATCTTCAAGGCTCTAATAATTTGTTATGATTTCTTTTTGCATTCTAAATACCTTTCAACCTATGTTTGTGTCCCTGTTATATTCTTTTTTCTCTAAGCACTCAGTCCCACAAATCCCAGCACCTGCTATGTGTTACACCCTGAACAAATATTAAAAAAAAAAAAAAAGCCAAAACCAGTTTGGCTCAGTGGATAGAGCGTCGGCCTGCAGACTGAAGGGCCTCAAGTTCCATTCTGGCAAGGGCATGTACCTTGGTTGCAGGCACATCCCCAGTAGGGGGCGTGCAGGAGTCAGCTGATAGATGTCTCTCTCTCATTGATGTTTCTAACTCTCTTTCCTCTCCCTTCTTCTCTGTAAAAAATCAATAAAAGTATATATATATTTTTAAAAAGATCAAGATGCTCATAGTTTTGTGGGAAGAAGAATGCGGAATTAGGTATGAAACAAGGCTAGCTTAGTGTTTAAAATAGTAAAATGGGGGCACACAGAACAGTACATTTAATCATATTAACTTGTATCCTTCCTTACCCTCTGGAGGATGTAAGACTGGCAATCTCTGAGAGTTGGAGAAATTCTGAACCAATGTAATGTAGCCTCGGGCCTGGTGTTTCTTAAGCTACGGCCTTTCAAACTTTTTTGACTGGGCTTGGCAGTGTAGCCGACAGCAGTGTTCATCAAATATACTATAGGCTCCTCTACATTTCTCACCTGCCTTGCATTTAAGTTAGAAGGATGTGGCTATTCTGGTCAATGGGAAGAGAGGGAGTGATGGTGTTGTTCCTGGTTCAAGTCTCTTAACACTGATTAAGAGCCCGTGAAAGTTCTGGACACTCTTTCTAGAAAAAGAAACCAAGATGAAGTATTTGAAAGATTGAAACATAGTAAATTCTTGAAGATCTAAAGGGTAACTATCAAGGAGAACAATCTAATCCACATCAGACTTTATGGGACTTTATGGGAGTGACATGTGATATAAAATACTTTTATGTTAACCCACTAGATGCATTTTACATCTTTTTTTAATTTAACTTTTATTTTTCAATTGCAGTTTGCATTCAATATTTTGTACTGGTTTCAGGTGTACAGCATAAGGGTTAAGACAATCATATACTTTACAAACCGTTCCCCTTGATATTTCCAGTACCCACCTGGCACCACACATAGTTATTACAATATTATTGACTACTAGTGCATAAAATTCGTGCATGGGGTGTGTGTCCCTCAGCTCAGCCTGGACCCTCTCCAATCTTGGACACCTTGAGAGATGTCCGACTGCCTATTTAGGCCCAATCCTGGAAGGGCAGTCAGATATCCCTCTTACAATCCAGGACTGCTGGTTCCCAACTGCTTGCCTGCCTGCTTTCCTGATTGCCCCCAACCACTTCTGCCTGCCAGCCTGATCACCTCCTAACCACTCCCCCTGCCAGCCTGATTGATGCCTACCTGCTCCTCTGCCAGCCTGTTTGTCCCTAACTGTCCTCCCCTGCAGGCCTGGTCACTTCCAACTGCCCTCCCGTATAGGCTTGATGGCCCACAACTGCCCTCCCTTGCAGGCCTGGTCCCTGCCAACTGCCCTAACCTGCTGGCCATCTTGTGGTAGCCAACTTGGGTCTACATGGGGCCAGTAATATTGGACCACATGGAGGTAGCCATATTGTTTTGGAATGACGGTCAATTTGCATATTATTCTTTTATTAGATAGTATTAGATAAGTAGAGGCCTGGTGCTCGGGTGAGGGCTGGCTGGTGTTCACTGAAGGGTGTCCCGGATCAGGGTGGGGGTTCCCTTGGGGCATGGGGCAGCATGGGTGAGGGACCTGTGGTGGTTTGCAGGCAGCCATCTTGGTTGGGTTAATTTGCATACTTACTCATGATTGGCTGGTGGGTGTGGCTTGTGGGTATAGCGGAGGTATGGCTAATTTACATATTGCTCTTTTATTACATAGGATGTTCTCTATGCTGTACTTTACATCCCAGTGACTATTTTGTAACTGCCAATCTGTACTCTTCATCCCTTCACCTTTTCCACCCAGCCTCCCTACCCCCACTTCTGGCAACCATACATCTGTTCTCTGTGTCTATGAGTCTGTCTCTATTTTATTGGCTCCTTTATTTTGTTCACATGTACTACATCAATGTACATATAGTACATTGATGTAGTACATGTATATTCATATGTAAGAGTCAAAATTTTAAATAATAGCCTTGCTATTTCTAATATACCTGATTTTTTCTTTCATTTAGGAAAATGCTTATTAGACTTATTTCACCACATCCTAATTGGTCACCTCTCACAGTGTAAAACATGCTTTCTCGAAAGTACTATTGCTCTAAACGTTCTGCCTCACTCCAAAAGAACTCCATTAAGAACGCATCCTTGAGGCCAAAATAATCTCTTTCTCTTCCCAAAACCTTTCATTCGATGCCACCACGCTGCTTTGGAGGCCTGCGATTTGTACAATGGAATAACAAAGCCCGAGGAGCATTTGAGCATTGCATCCCCTCCCAGCGAATGGTTACTGCCCGCACAAAACCAACCACCACCGGCTCCAGGCCTGCACTGGCACGAAGCTCTCGCGAGAGCCTCCCTCCCTTCCTCCCTCCCTCCCTCCCTCCGCCAGCCTTCGTGAGCCCCAGCTCCCATCCGACTATCTGGGCGCGACCAGAGAGAGGGCAGTCTCCTCCCAGCCGGCTTCCTTCCCCACCGCGGGGGCGGGCCGGAACTTTTATGCATAGGAACGGGTTTGCGCAGTAGAGTGTTGCCGGCCGGCGTCGAAGGGAACTGGGTGCCATCCTCTTCCTTTTTCCCTCCGTCGCGGCGGAGCGGAGGCGAGCAGATCTGGTCGCGGAGCGCGGTTACCGGGCGTGCTGGGTCTATGGTCGCTCCGCGAGCCGCTCCGCCGGCTGGTGCTTTCCTATCAGGGCGAGCTGTGTTCCATGGCAGGGAACTTTTGGCAGAGCTCCCATTAGTAAGTGGCCTCCCTCCCGGCTTCTCGCCGGGGCTGGCTCCCCGGGGGATGGGGCGGGTGATGACGGGGCCTAGCAGCTCCCCGCTCCCGTCCCGGGCGCCGCGGACTCTCCTGGGAGGCGGTGGCGGCCGGAAGCGGGGCGCGTCTTTCCTCCGGCAGCTCCGCTCCCCGCTCCCTTTGGCCGGGCTGGGGGCGGGGACGGAGGGGGCGGGGGGGGAGGCTGGATCTGGGGGCGGGGAGGGTGGGGGAAGGGGCCTCTGTCCCCGAGGGGGGCGGGTTTAGGGCTCTTGGGTTAGCCAGGCGTGCAAGGGGGTGGCCTGGCGTGGCCTGGCATAGGTGCGGGCAGCGGGGCACCGTGCAGACCTGGGCGCTGGCTCTTGGTGCTGCTCCTCTGGCCTGGGCTCTTCTCAAAGGGTCGGTGTCCTACCTTAGTCTTTTGTCATTCACCTCCGGCGTTGGGTGGGTTTACTGTTTATTCCCCAGGCTTGTTTGTTCCCATTAACCGCTTCCTGCCAGTATTTTATGTCGACATGGAGTTGTATGTGGGTCAGGGCACAGGGCAGGTGCTCTCAACATTTATTTCACTACTCACCTGCGCCTCTTATTGTAAGAGTGTACTTATCAATGACGTTGCCGGTTTCCTTCACCTTTTTCATAAGAGAGTTTTTGTGTCAAGGGACCAAGGAAGAGCTAGAGTCATATTTATTTAAAAACATTTCCCCCTAATAAATACATTTGTTTAAGCAGTCCGGGAAGGTGGGTGACAGGACTGGTGGAACTTTGACTGGACAAGTGAGAGGTGAATGCAACCTGATAAAGATGATATGTCTTAGTGCAAATGCTTCCTCAGGCCGAGAGAGCATCAGTAATGGCAATTTAGATTTTGATTTCTGTGAAAAGATTGGATTACAGTGTTCTTTTTTTTTTTTTTTTTTTTTTTTTAGCCCTTTGCAGGAAAAAAAGAAACAATGGGCATGGATAACTGTTTTCAGAAAAGCAGGTTTTCCTCTAGTTTTAAAGTGATTCTGTGGAGGTGAAATGCTATTAAAAAAAACTTTACATCTGGTAGTTTTGTTTTGTACGGTTCCACTCGCTGAAATATTTGGGCAAAAAATAAAATACAGGAGATTTAGGGAGTGAAGAACAGGTATTCTGGGAAACTGAAAGAAGGCGACAGAATTGACAGTTGTCAGAATTCATAGAGATTTTTTTCAACTTAAAAAAAATAAAGACCATGCCCCTGTTTTGATAAGCATTATGCCATAATGAGAATGCTTGTCAAAATAAGGGCAGGATATCTACATAAAAGGCCAATACGCTAAGTAGCTATCCAGGTGATGACGTCACATAGCAACGCCCAGCTTCCTCTCTCTAGCTACAATTAGCCCCTTTGCAGTTTCTTTAGACCAAGAACGTGACTTGCTTTATAGCCAGGTGGAAACATTTTACACTTTAACCAAATATCTGTGAAGCGTTTTCCAGTGCTTCATCTCATCTGATCCTCACAGAAGTCCTGGAGTAGGCAGATAGGAGCCTGGGTGGAATCCTATTTTTTATTTTCATTAGCCAGGAAACGGAGATTTAGAAAGTTAAAGAACTTGACCCAACTGAAAAGAAGTAAGAAATGGTGGGCCTTGAAAATGTCTTCAGGTTTTTCTCACTGCACAGAATATAGTCAAACACTGCTGCAGTTAAATATTTTACCCTTTGTTCACCCTGCATGATCTATAATAATAATCTGCTTCCTGTTGGTATTTACTGCTGTGTTGCTGACAATTACCTAAAAGAGAAGTTGGGGTGCTTCACTGGGCTGCAAAAAGTTTAGCTACATCAGAAAGCAGGTCTCACTAATTAAGCAAGTTTATTGTATGTACTAGAGGTTCTTACACTGGGAGGTAGGGGGTAATCCCTCAGCCCAACCTGTGCCCTCTCACAGTCCAGGACCCCTCGTGGGATAGATGGCTGGCAGACATCCCTCTCGGAGCCTGGGGTTCATGTAGTCCAGGACCCCTCACTCCTACCACCTGCTTGCAACGGAGGTGGGAGAGGCTCCCGCCATCACTGCTGCACTCGCCAGCCATGAGCCCAGCTTGCTGTTCCTTAGCACTGCCACAGAGGCAGGAGAGGCTCCCGCCACTGCTGCTGGGCTTGCCAGCCATGAGCCAGGCTTCTGGATGAGCGACGCTACCCCTGTGGGAGCGCAATGACTACCAGGGGGCAGCTCCAGTGTTGAGCGTCTGCCCCTGATGGTCAGTGTGCATCATAGCAACTGGTTATTCTGGTCATTCCACTGTAACAATTGCTTAGGCTTTTTATATCCTCTCTACTAGAAGAGTAATATGCAAATTAACCATTCCTCCACTACACCTCACAAGCCACGCCTACCAGCCAATCAGAGCAAGTATGCAAATTAACTCAACCAAGATGGCTATAGACACAGAGAGCGGAGAAAGAGGCTTGGGTTGCCCATGGTGATGGAGGAAGCCAAGCTTTCTGCACACCCTGGCCGGCACTTAATAGAAAATAAATAAATCCCAGATACCAGGGACTGTACTTGGGTCGCAGGAAGGCATGGCCAACCTGCAAACCACCACAGGTCCCTCGCCTAGTCTACCCTATGCCCAAAGGGAACACCCACCCTGATCCAGGACACCTTCAGGGCAAACCAGCTGGCCTCCACCCATGCAGCAGGTCAGAAAGCAGGTCTCACTAATTAAGCAAGTTTATTCTATCCCATCTAATAAAAGAGTAATATGCAGATTGACCATCACTCCAACGCACAAGGTGACTGCCCCCATATGGTCACAAGATCCTGCCCCCATGTGGACACAAGATGGCCAGCAGCGGAGGGCATTTGACAGGGACCAGACCTGCAAGGCAGGGCAGTTGGGGGTGATCAAGCCTGCAGGGGAGGACAGTGAAGGGTGACCAGGCCCGCAGAGGAGGGAAGTTGGGGGTGACCAGGCCCACAGCGTAGGACAGGGGCAAACAGGCTGGCAGGGGAGCAGTTAGGCATTAATCAGGCTGGCAGGGGAGTGGTTAGGGGGTGATCAAGTTGGCAGGCAGAAGTGGTTAGGGGCAATCAGGGAGGCAGGCAGGTGAGCAGTTGGGAGCCAGCAGTCCTGGATTATGAGAGGGATCCCAGATTGGAGAGGGAGCAGGCTGGGCTGAAGAACATCCACCCACCCCTGTGCATGAA
>PVJN01060487.1:0-11558 GCA_004026805.1 Lasiurus borealis
TCCCCCCCCCCCTTACCTTCCTCCCCTCCCACTTTCATGTGTGGGACTCTGGTAACATAAAGTAAGACATTAGAAATGGAGAGAAATGGTACTTTGGTACCAAAATTATTTTAAAAATCAAATTATTCTTTAATTTATTTAAAATATCTTAAGGCAGAATAATTATCATTTACCTTTTAGTTCCTAAATAGCCTGTTTTCTGTAAAAAAAAAAAAAAAGTAACAGGTTCAGTGCAAGACATACGAAGTGCCGAATTATATAAAGAAAACGATCAACTCATTCTACCTCCTTGCATTAACCGCCATCGACATTTTTGCGTCTATTTTTCTAAGACATTTTTCTGTGTGTATGTAGAAGGTGGAAATTTCCTAAGACACATACTTGGGAGTGCAACGCTTTATTTCCAAAACTTGAATTTAGTGTCTACCTTGAGGCCTTGTTCCTCTGAGTAGTGGAAAATTAATCCTGGTACGTTCATGTGCTCTGTCAATTAAGTGTTTTTCCACTTTCATCCCCAGATGAGCCCTGCCCTTCCCTTCTCCTCCCACTCGCTTCTCAGGAAGATTTGCATCAAGTGTGTCTGGGGAAGGAAAGCAATGGAGAGCATTGTCACCCTGATGCCACTTGTCACTGCTGCACCATGCGGCCCTGCTGCTGATCTGTACTCCTCCACATCTAGCCCAGCACACCCCACCACGACATGGCATACACTCTTGGGTTGCTTGTCTGTCCATGTGCTTTGGCCTTTTGTCTTGACTTGGAGGCTGTCCCTGGGCTGTGATCTCTCTCCGCCACTTCTGAGCTCTTCTTGGGAGGTGAGGTTATTTGGGGGAGAAGAGGGGTTTCCTAGTCTTCTTTGGGCTTGAGGGGACTTGTTCAGCCCTCTCTGCCCTGAATGCCTCACTCGCATGTCCCCCCTCCTGTTGCTATAAGTGTCTTGGTTGGAAGGGCACACCTGGGTGCCCTACTTTCTTAGGATTCGCAGAGATCTTCTGGTCTGAATCTCAAATTTATCAGGACTGGATATGAATATTCATTTGTTGCCCTTCCCCCAACCCCCCTTGAGATTAGGGCACAGGTCCCTTTGTGGAGATGCACTCAATATAAACTCGTCTCCCTCCCTCCCAAATTATTGAGCCTTTATCTTGTCTAAGCAGTAAATGTCTCTGATGGGTTCCACAGTCCGCCATGGTTATTTAGGACAGAAACATTTTTTGTTCAGTGTCTTTGTATCTCTGGTTTTTGATTCTCAAACAACCACAACAAACTCTGTTTCTTCTAACACATTAAAATGAAAGGAAAGGCTTTCATCTCTTTCAAAAGTTTTAAAATTATTTAAAAACTCAAAATTCTAGCATTTGTACCTCTTTGCAAAACCTGTTTCTCTGTATATTTCAATGGGGAAAAAGCTAAGGGCTAAAAATGCATTGAAAAGAAAACATTAGTTAATACTTCAAAATATCGTATCATTACACATAATCTTTATTTATTTAAATTGATTTTGGAGAGAGGAAAGTAGAGAGAGAAATAGAAACATTGGTGAGAGCGGAAGTCATTGATTGGCTGCCTCCTGCAGGGCCCCCACTGGGGATCAAGCCCACAACCTGGGCATGTGCCCTGACTGGGAATCAAACTTCAACCTCCTGGTTCCTGGGCCGATCCTGAGCCACACCAGCCAGGCTAACCCATAATTATTAATTCACAGAGAGACAGGTTGCATGGGTTCGTAGATGACTTAAACCTCCCTGTTAATAAGTGACTGGATGTTAGGAAAATGATGCACAGGACAACATGACCTCCAGGGCCCTGTCCCCTTTGTGGCAGGTGATCCTCAGAGGCCGGTGGTGGTTCTGTGAGTGAGGTGGGTCATGCGCCTCACTGTGGAGAGTGGTGAGCAGAAATAGAGAGTATTTGCCTGGTTAATGGAGGCGGCTGTTACACCGCTCAGGCCAATGGTTATCGAACCGGAATGGGGGCCATGACATCTGATGGCTCAAGAAAAAGCCAGAGAGCTGGATTTCCATTTAAAAGTTTGAGAGGGAAAAATGTGGTGTAAAACAGAATGCTTCTACAGACTGCATTAGGGTTCATGATCATCAGTTAGGAACCTCTAGTTCAGTGGTTCTCAACCTTCCTAATGCCGCGACCCTTTAAGACAGCTCCTCATGTGGTGGTGACCCCCAACCATAAAATTATTTTTGTTGCTGCTTCATAACTGTAATTTTGCTACTGTTATGAACTGTTATGTAAATATCTGATAGGCAGGGTGTATTTTAATTGTTACAAATTGAACATAATTAAAGCATAGGGATTAATCACAAAAATAATATGTAATTGTATATTGTGAAATATTTATTTCTAATTACAAATAAATGAAATTTTGTCTTGAATCATGGGCAGCAGTCTTGATATAACAACAGTAAACTACATTGCTACATTTTGCTACACCGAGGAGCTGTTGTTGGTTCCTAAGACCATGGGAAATAGGCGTTTTCCAATAGTCTTAGGCGACCCCTGTGAAAGGGTTGTTCGACCCCCAAAGGGGTCGTGACCCACAGATTGAGAACCGCTGCTCTAGTTTATATTCTTTTTGGGCTGAGGTCTTCTGCCTAAGTGAATAGTGCCCTTTAGAGCAGTGTGGTGCATAACCAGGCGAGAGGCCCCAGACATGCTTATATACCACAATGAGGAACTATTTTTCTCAGAAAATATCTAATTTTCCCTTTTACTCTATTCCCTGGGGGCATGTGTTGTGTGTGCGTACATGCAGGCCTATGTATATGAGCCCAATGTTCTACTCTTACATTGAGCAGAGACAGAGCACCTCATAATCTCCATCTACTGTCTCTTCCTATGGACAAGGTTTCCATTCAGGTATGAGCTCCCCATTTCATCACATCAGGAGGCTCATGATGCAGTTGGTCCCATTCTTAGTGATGTTCAGTGCCATCACGTGGTTAATGTGGATTTGGGCAACTCTTCTAATCATAAAGACAGCTCTCCCTTTTGGAATTAATAAATAATCTCTTGAGTGATATTTTTCCCCCAGTATACTTTCACTTAATTGTGTTCAGATACTGCCTGAGTTAAATGATCATATTAATGATGGCAAAATAATGAGTCTCTAATCATGTGTACATTGTAGGATATCCTATGAGACACCTGGCCTGGTGCATAAAGTTTGTGCACAGGGATCAGGGATCCCTCAGCCTGACCTGCACCCTCTCACAGTCCAGGAGCCCTCAGGGCACGTCTGACTGCTGTGGAGGCAGGAGAGGCTCCCGCCACCATGAGCACGGCTTCTGGATGAGCGGTGCGCCCTCTGTGGGGGCACAGTGACCACCAGGAAGAAGCTCCTTCATTGAGCATCTGCCTCCTGGTGTGAGTGCACATCATAGTAAGCCGTTGAGCAACCTTAACATATCATTAGCATATTACGCTTTGATTGGTTGAACAGACGACCAGACAACTGCACACAAAGATGCTTCAAAGCATGTCTATAAACACACCTATGTCTGTATGCACATGCATTTTTGCCACTTTTTGAAAGTGACCAAATATTCTTTAGTGTCCCATTAACATTTGCGTAGTTTGCCTGTGGCTTCCAAGAGGTGGAGAGAGTGGAGAAGAACCATAGTCAGTGAGCAAAGTGCTCTCTTCTTCGTGTCAGTCTGTCAGTCTGTACCTCCTTCCTTTTGCACATCTCTAAAGTCTAGTTGCATCCTTTGCGGGTCTTGCCCAGCCTGTCTAATTACATAGGTATGCCTGCTGCGCTGCTTCAAAGGCCCTTTGGCCAGGACAGGATCTGTCTTCAAAGACAGTGAGGAGAGTGGCCCATTTGCAGGAAATTGCATGGTTTGGGGGTGATTTTCTTTTTCTTTTTACTTTGAACTTGTCAAGTGGAGATTCTTATTTACAAAGTGCTGGTGTTTTGCTGTATGTCCAAATAGTTCAAGACTTTCCATTTATAATTCTGAAGCCTTCTCTCAAAAAAACCTGTAACTCAGTTTCCCCCAATTTTTTTTTTTAAAACAATAACAAACTGAGCTGTTTTATTCTGAAGTGCTTTTGGGGACAACACCTTAATTTTGTTGGTTGATGAGACTTAATAGAGTCCTAGTTATGTTAGGAAAGAATTAGTATAGTACTCTTAGTGGCTAATCATCAAAAGTAAACTTTGATGATTTTGCTGTAGCTAAAAGCAGAACAAAGCGGCAGGGAGCAAATTACGAGGGTACTGCCTAATGAAAGAGTGTTCTCCCAGTTTTAATCATGGTATAGTGCATTTCCCCCCACCCCCTAGGTGCTATATACATATATCTCTTAAGGGAGAAATAGCATGGCTTTTTAAAAAAAATTGATTTGAGAGAGAGAGAGACATCGATTTGTCCAACTTATTTATGCGTTCATTGGTTGACTCTGTATGTCCCTGGACCAGGGATCCAACACACAACCTTGACCTATTGGGGTGATGCTCTAGCCAACTGAGCTACCTGGCAGGGCCGGAAATAGCATGGCCTTTGTGATCAGAGGTCAGAGCTGGGTTCACATTTGTCACTAACAAACTATATGACCATGTTCCATGCATGCCTTCTGGTAGTTAGCACTCTCTGATATATTTATTTCGATCCACAGAAATTATAAGTAATAAGCATTACTTTCAACAAGTGTGAAATCATGTAGCCTGCAATTTGATACACGGCATGTTCCCCAAAGTTCATTCTCTTTTTTCCCCTCAGCTCATTTTTACCTTCCTCTTTTTCATTTCTTCTTCTGAATAGACAGTTGTTGTTTTTTTAGAATAAGAATAGTTAAGAAGCTAGATTTCAAAGTAGTTCCACCATTATGGACTGTTGTGAAGTTGGCAAATCAATAAAGCATGTTAAACTGATTATAAATGTTAAATGCAGGCAACTGATTAAAAAATGATTGAGAACTAAATCCTGTGTAGGTCTGAAGACTCAGTACTGAAATCACTCTGAGTTTTGTTAACATATGTGATATTTTTTACCAAGTGAATACAATAATACTTTCACTTTTTTTTTTGCATCCCAGTTTATTCCTGAATAACCCTTGCATAATTCTCTTTGCCAACCCTAAGGCTTTGTTATTGTGTTTTTCATTAAGACAACTTAAGCAAAGCTTTATTATCTTTGTTTGAAGAAGCCTTTCTCTAGGACAGTAGCTAACAGAGGGCTCATTCTCAATTTTAAAACAGTGGTCTGACCCCTGGAAGTTTCCACATCTAAAACACATGGAGCCTTTAATCTGGTTAGTTATGACACGGATTCTTCTTGAGGGCTGTGTTTATGACACCAAACGAGCTATCCAGTTTCCTTTCCACTTATTGTTTTAAAATGAAAAGAGTGGAAGAAGCAGGAGTTGGCAAACAAAGTTCTATTCTAGGAAATGGGGGGTATGATGGGAATACACGTTAGGTCCGTGGCCGGCAAACTGTGGCTCTCGAGCCACATGCGGTTCTTTGGCCCTTTGAGTGTGGCACTTCCACAAAATACCAGGGCCTAGGTGAGTCTATTTTGAAAAAGTGGCTTAGGAGGAGTTTAGGTTTAAAAAATGTGTCTCTCAAAATAAATTTCAGTCTTTGTACTGTTGATATTTGGCTCTGTTGACTAATGAGTTTGCCGACCACTGTGTTAGATAGACTCCATCTTATCCCTCCTGCCTTTGAAAAAAACATCGTAATCTTTGGCTAGGTAGGATGGGGAGACTTTTTCTTATGGTCAGTAGGGTAGGTCAGTCACTATGGCACTTACATTAACAGTATTTAGGAAGTATGCAAAACTATTTTGTAATAGTGTTAATATGAAAAGAACTTTATGGAGTAAATATCTGGCTCTGTTTGTGAAGCCCTTGTTTTTAATATTTAAACTAGGGGCTCACTGCATGAATTTGTGCACCTTGAGAGGAACTGTGGGCCGCCAGGCTACTGTAGGCACAGGGGCGGGTCTTGGCCCATCCTTCATGCCCCTGCCCAGCCTTTCCCACCTCAGCCCCGCTGTCTGCTGGCAGCCCCGCTCCCACGTGCTGACAGCACCTACCCTGTTTACACCCACTGGAGGCTTGGAGCAATGGGGGCCAGTACCAGCAGTGGGTGTGAGGAGGGCAAGTGCAGTCAGTGGCTGCGAGTGGCATCCGCTGCCCCAGTTACCCATCAGGAGCAGGGAGAAGTGGAGAAGCCCTCGGGGGCAATCGGGGCTGGCAGCCACTGCTTGCACCCGCTGATGGCGCCAAGTGATTGGGACTGCCACCGGCACCAACAGCAGGTGTGAGAGGCAGCTGCTGGTCCCGATCTCCCCTCAGGAGCAGGGGGAGATGGAGAAGCCCTTAGGGTGGTTGGGGGCAGCAGCTACCGCTCATACCTGCTGACAGAATCGAGCAATTGGGGCCTGATCCGGGAGCAGGTGCGAGCGCTGGGTGGGTGATGTGTGGTAGAGAAGAATTTTCATTTACCGCCAGAGGCTTGCCCTGATGGCAGCACCCGGCACCCCACCTTGGTCTGGTACCCCCGCTCACCTGCTCCACCCTCCTGCCATGGCCAACACCGCCATGTTCCACGCATGCCTTCTGGTAGTTAGCACAAGTCATAGCGACCGGTTGTTCAGTTGTGTGACTGTTCTGCCTTTCGGTCTCTTTGCCTTTTATTATATAGGATAATTGGATTATCTCCTTATGTAAACTCGCGACCATGTGAACGTGGTGGTTTCACAATCTTCAGAGTATATACAGTGGTACCTCGAGATACGAGTGCCTTAACATACGAGATTTTTGAGATTCCAGCCATCGAGCGAGCAATTTTTGCTTTGAAATACGAGCAACATTTGAGATAGGAGTAATCGCGCGGATCAGCCTGCTGCACACAACCCACCAGTTTACCACGACTCGAGCGTCTCATAGTTTCCCACACCTCAAGGTTACGGAACGAATTAAACTCATATCTCAAGGTACCACTGTATTTGGATTTGCTCACATTTTGAGTTACCATTAGCATCCCAGTCTGTCCGAATTTTCACGGGGTCTTTTAAGTGTGTTGGGAAAGTCCAAGCCAGCCCTTGGCATGAGTATTCCATACCACACAGCAGTTCCTAGCTACGGCTTACAGATTGCATGCATTCTAACTGGGAGCTTACTTTTCTTTTGGCATTAGAACAGTTTCATGGAGTAAATTTTTTCTCTTTCACAGATGTAAACAGATGGCTTATTTTATACAACATAAGATATGATTTTTACCTTGTTTTAAAACATCTATCTCTGAGAAAATGAGGAGCAGTCTCAAACCATCTTTCCCCCTACCCTCCTACCCCGGACTTTATCAGCTAATGTTACTGGGGTCAGCAGATGCAGAAGCTGAAGAGCCCATGATTCTGGTGGCATATGTTGCCTGCGTCTATAGCTTAGTTTTGTGACGAGAGCGTTCCCTCCCTCCCCCACTAACTAACATCTAGTGTAGGAGTATGCATGAAGATTTGTTTTTGTGTCAAAGGAGGGACCAAAGGAATAATGCTTATATGGTTTTGGTTTCCAGAGTGAGTTGTTAAGGAGGAAAAAATCATTGCTTAAGGAATAGTAGATGCTAAACTGAAGGTGCATGATTGTAATTTTTAAAAATATATATTTTATTGATATTTTACAGAGAGGAAGGGAGAGAGATAGAAAGTCAGAAACATCGATGAGAGAGAGACATCGATCAGCCGCCTCCTGCACACCCCACAGTGGAGATGTGCCCGCAAGCAAGGTACATGCCCCCGACCGGAATCGAACCTGGGACCTTTCAGTCCACAAGCCGACACTCTATCCACTGAGCCAAACCGGTCTCGGCTGATTGTAATTTTTTAAATCAGGGTTCCATACATAGCTGCTGCTTTTGTAAGTGTGTCTTGTCTTTCTAGTTGAATTTGAGTATTAGCATGTGTTGAAGAATTTCTGAATTCCGTTTAATTTATTTGAGTTCCTATGTTATACTTGAGCTTCTCACTCTGACATAGGCTGGGAGGTGATTGATTCTTGATCAGTGCATAGGACTGGCATGTCACAGTGCTATTCAACGCCCCTCTATGGAGCTGAGCACTGGGGACCAGGGCCTGATGGTGCAGATAGAAAGCACTGGAGTCTTAGATTGCAATTGATGTGCATTCAGAAGCTCTGGGGAATCTGTGGCTCTCACCACCAGATGTGCAAACCTACATCTGCTTCAGCTGCTTACGTTTTGGGTGAACTGTGTTGAAGGATTCTGCTTTGTCTCAAGGTAGAATGTGTTGAATCAAAGTTATTTTTCCTCTAATGTCTGTAATGATTGTTTGCTTTGGTACATGCTTTCAATCTCCTCCAGGATTTTTTATATTTTTACTTTGAAGTTTAAAAAAATATGTTTTTATAGATTTCAGAGAGGAAGAGAGAGAGAATGAGATAGAAACATCAATGATGAGAGAATATCATTCATCAGCTGCCTCCTGCATGCCCCCTACTGGGCATGGAGCCTGCAACCTTGGTATGTGCCCTGACCAGGAATTGAACCGTGACCTCCTGATTCATACTAGGTAGGTTGATGTTCAACCACTGAACCACTGGCCGGCCCTTGAATTTTTAAAATTTTATTTTTTTCTATTACAGTTTATTTGTTCTATTACAGCATTGGTTGTAGGTGTACAGCACAGTGGTACAACCAAATACTTTACAAAATGTTCCTTCTGATATTTCCAGTACCCACCTGGCACCATATGTACAATCTCCTCCAGTTTTGCAGACAGTCTTGGATGTTGATGATGTGTGTGACTTGTTCAATGAAAAGCAGAATGTTTAGCATGTTCTTGATACGTCTATTGTGCCCTCAGACAGACACACGTAAGAATCTATCCATATTTATTTTGCAACCATATCTTGGTTCGTCTTTCCTTGACTTCCAGTAATTGAGTATCCCTGGGATGTCTTGACTTGAAGCTTTCTGCTTCTCCTGTGTGCAAAATATCCTGTCCAGTGAGCCACACGATGGCCATGGTTCATTGTGATTGTACATGCGCTTCTATGAGTATTATGGCTCAAATGGTGCTGGCACTGCAGAGTAACTAATAAGCATATAATTATGATCATTTTCTTCATGTTTTTAAAAATCTTGATCAAAAGTGTTACATATGTCCTGTTTTTTCTCCCATTAACCTCTTATGGCCCGCTCCTGGCCCTCCCTGTTCCCTCCCCTCCCCCGCTCAGGCCTCCATCACCCTATTGTCTATGTCCGTGGGTTATGCATATGTGCATATAAGTTTTTAGGTTGATCTTCATCCACCCACCTTCACCCTCTCTTCCTCTGAGATGCCACAGTATGTTCCATGCTTCTATGTCTCTGGCTCCATTTGGTTCAGTTTATTTTGTTCATTAGATTCCACATATGAGTGAGAGCATGTCATACTTGTCTTTCTCTGACTGGCTTAGCATAATACTCTCTAGGTCCTTCCATACTTCTTTTGTACTATTGTGTATGTTTTGCTTTAGAAGATAGTAGCACTTCATGTGTTAAAAAATAAATCTGTGACTTTATTTACTCTCTTCTTTTGTATTTTAAAAATCTCCTAGTAGCTTAATTTGAGTTTTCATAGAAGCAAAATCATCCTATTAAAGACCTTTAATCCTGTTGTCATTAACAATAGTCATCTCTAGAGATGACTTCCATATTTTGAGGGACTTGTAAATTTTTAGGAATATTATTTTCTCAAGGGATACATCTAGAGATAAGGATATTTCAGGTCTTTCATTCCCAATTAACATATTTTAGGTGCATAAAATGTTGTTATTAATTAAATAACATTTCCAAACAACCAATTAATAATGGATTTTTCTTTTTAAAATTTATCTTTATTGTTGAATGTACCATTTTCCTCTTATTAGTTCCCTCCATCCACACCCTTCCCCCCCTAGCCTTCACCACAATAATGGTTTTTTCAAAGCTAGTACTTAGAGGTTAGTTTTGTAAGCTTTTTATCTAAAAGTATTGAAGAATTTATGACAAAAGATAAAAAGATTCAGAAAATAATGATTTAATTATAAAAGTTCCAAATTTTGGTACATTTGTCCTTATTATGCTCAAATTTTTTCCAGATTAAATTCGTGTTAATTTAGTCCTCTAAAACTTGAATAAATAGGTAGAAATGTATCTCTTTTTATTAACATTGTTAATCTTAACATTTATTTTCTGTCTAGGGCATGATGGTGAACATCTAGAATGTTAAAATTTGTTGTTGGTATCAAAGATCAGATTACATGTTTTATGGTGATGGTTTCTATAAATACTTATAATGTAATATGAAACTAAGGAAAATGTCCTAAGGTAGGTATCTCTCATTTTGGCCAGATCTTGTGTGGCTCAGTTCATGGCTTGACTGCTTAGTTGAGTTTGAGTGTGGTGTTACACATGATTACAGGATTGCATTTTTACTCCAATGTTAACAGCTAGTGGGAGGATCTATGCCCATCTTGATTTTCATAATCTAGAACAGTGGTTCTCAACCTTTCTAATGGCGTGATCCTTTAATACAGTTCCTCATGTTGTGGTGACCCCCAATCATAAAATTATTTTTGTTGCTACTTCATAACTGTAATTTTGCTACTGTTATGAATCGTATCTGTGTTTTCCAATGGTCTTAGGCGACCCCTGTGAAAGTGTTGCTCGACCCCCAAAGGGGTCACGACCCACAGGTTGAGAACCGCTGATCTAAAAGATCTAACATGCATGTTCCTATTATTGGTGCCAGAGATAGGGTTTTTGTCTTTAATTACAGGTCTTGAATTTGGAATTGGGCAGAGACAAACATTAGCAATTTTATAAGCTTGATCAGATAAGTCCATAGTGGTTATTAATTTTTAAAAATCTGTTGAACTTGTAGCGTTATTTAATCAGCAAATACGGAGTAAGGCTAAGATGCCAACTGCCCATTGTTCAGTCCCATTATTTTCAAAATGAGAAACCTGTGCCTTTTGTCAGGAATGGATGCCTTCACTGAGAAGGAATTTAGATTTCTTCTTGCTTGGCCAGGGCTGACTCCAGAAACAGGGGAGCGCTTTTAAAAAGTGTTAGGATTCTATTAGAAACAGATGGGCATTCAACACCTACACAGGATGCTCTATGGAATAACTGAATTTAATTAACAAAGGATCAAACTGAAAATAACAAGTTTCACAAAATAAAAAAACCAAAAAACACCCAACAACTTACTTTGCAATTTAAGAGGAATCAAAAGTAAAAAGTTCTACTAATGTCGTGCTTCTCTCTTGATGCTCTTGTTAGAGACGCAGGAATTGTCACCTGATTTCTGCCTCATGCTTTGTCTTGTTTTCTATATCCACACCTTCCTTTGGAAATATGTGTGGATTTGTGTTAATACCACTAACACCATTTTGAGGATTTTTCGTGTTTTGAGCGATATATTTCATCTTTAGGATTTTGGGTGGGTCTAGTTTTCGAACAGTGTTTTGGTTGGAATGATGAGGCTCTGGGTCTCAGCAGGCTTTAGGGTAGGAAAAGTTGAAGCTGACAGAGAGAGCAAATAAAC
>PVJN01060488.1:0-11558 GCA_004026805.1 Lasiurus borealis
TCTGTAAAAAAATCAATAAAATATATTTTTTAAAAAGTCACACAACTTCCAAAACCATCTCGATACAGAGCAACATTTGGGGTGTCTGACGGGGCACAGGCTCCCCCAGGAGAACAAGGGGGTGAGACCGTCACTGCCATTTCCTAGGAGCCACGCCCCTCGCCCCCACACTCAGAGGATTTCAGCGCTCAGGTCACGCTAAGAAATAACTCTTCAAAGGAAACAGGGCTTCCCGGCCCGTGTGGCTCACGATCCAGGTCCCGGTGGATCCCCCGCCGGGGCACAGGCCCGGGCTGTAGGGCTCGGTCCCCCGGGTGGGGCGTGCAGGAGGCAGCGATGGATGATTTTCCTGCCTCATGGATGTCCCTCTCTCTTTCTCCCTCTCCCTTCCTCTCGGAAATGAATAAAAGTGTATTTTAAAAAATAAATAAAGGAAACATGACTTCATCCCCAGCTCCCAAACAGACAGCCCTGCGTAGTGAATCACTCATTAAAAATGAAACGAATCCGCCCCCGACGGGAAGCCGCGTAACGGAGCGTCAGGTGGCTCTCGCCCTGGAAGGAAACAGCGGGGATTCTCAATGGATCCGCTCCCTCCAGGAGCCCCGGCCCCACTCCCTCCCCGCCAGGCAAGGCCAGGCCTCTCACTGAGAGCTCCCGGGAGGAGGGGGCGGGCGCTGGGGGTTTCCATGGTTTCCATCGGACCAGATGAAGCGATCAGCCTTCCTGGGAGCCACTCCTTCAGTTCCAGGACACGCTCTCCGTCCCCCCCAGAGCCTGCGGGCCGGACCTCAGAACAGCGGGCAGAGGGCCTGGGCCCCGTTAACTGAGGTGCCTGCTCGCGTGTCAACATCAACGCCCCGGGACCCCCAGCCGGCCCTTCCTGCCTCCGGTCACACCTCGGAAAGCACACGACTGCCGTTCAAAGCAGGTCCCCTTAGCCCAGCGGTTCTCAGCCTGTGGGTCGTGACCTGTTTTCTGAGGGTCTCAGGCTCTACAGCAGTGACCCACAGGTGGAGAACCACTAGCAGGGTCGCTAAGACCATCAGAAAAGACAGATATTTACATGACGATTCACCACAACACGAGGAACTGAATTAAATGGTCGCAGCTTTAGAAAGGTGGAGAACCACTGCCTTAGCCAAACCCTCCCTCCCGGGTCCCTGCCTCTGTGGAAAGAGTGGGCAAGCACCCGAATCTAAGAAACAGGGGGAGCCGAGACAGGTGTGGCTCAGTGGATAGAGCGTCGGCCTGCAGACTGAAAGGTCCCAGGTTTGATTCCGGTCAAGGGCACGTACCTTGGTTGTGGGCACATCCCCAGTGGGGGGCGTGTGGGAGGCAGCTGATGGATGTCTCTCTCTCTCATCGATGTTTCTAACTCTCTCTCCCTCTCCCTTCCTCTCTGTGAAAAAATCAGTAAAATATATTAAAAAAGAAAAGAAAAGAAACGGGGAGAAAACGCCCTGGCAGCTTTCGCAGTGGGGAGTACAGGACAGGGACGTTCCACGGACACGGGGGACTCCACAGGGGAAGGCAGTGGACCGTGGCCCCGGACACGCTGTGCACACAGCCATGGCTGCTTCAGGTGCTTCTCTGCCGTGAGCTCCAAACTGAGAGAAGCAGTCCCACCCCCACCCCCCACCGGGGTCACAGAACTCGATGCCTCGAAGAGAACTGTAAACGTTCGCGCCGCCTTTTACTTTATAGACAAGGGCGGGGTGGCCTGAGTCCTTCAGCACTGCAGAACTGAGCTCTGTTTCTTTTTATTTTTTAAAAATATGTTTTATTGATTTTTCACAGAGAGGAAGGGAGAGGGATAGAGAGCCAGAAACATCGATGAGAGAGAGACATGGATCAGCCGCCTCCTGCACGCCCTCCACTGGGGGTGTGCCTGCAACCAGGATACATGCCCTTGACCAGAATCAAACCTGGGACCCTTCAGTCCGCAGGCCGATGCTCTATCCACTGAGCCACACTGGTTTTGGCTATTTTTAATTTTTTAAAAAATATGTTTTATTGATTTTTTTACAAAGAGGAAGGGAGAGGGATAAACAGACAGAAACATTGATGAGAGAGAGACATCGATCAGCTGCCTCCTGCACACCCCCTACTGGGGATGCGCCCGCCACCAAGGCACATGCCCTTGACCGGAATCTAACCTGGGACCCTTCAGTGCTCAGGCCGACGCTCTACCCACTGGGCAACACTGGCCCGGGCTGAACTCTGTTCCTGCCCTCTCCTTTCCCTAGGCTCCTGCGCAACCACACGCACTCAGAACCGGGATCTCCGACCTCCTTTCTCAAGGGCTTGCGTAGCCCCGAGCCTGCCAGAGGGACCGCTGGGCTGGTGGGCGGGCCGGCGGGCGGGCAGGGTCACACACCAGCCACGGGCCAGGCGGCGGGAAGGAAACGGGGTGAGTGTGCGAAGAGCGATTAGAAACTGGACTGGTCAGCAGATCGCACGGGGGGACACTGGGGGAGCCCGGCCAAGATCAACTCGGGAAATGGTTCCAGAAAGCCGTCCCCTGCCCGTGAGGGGGGTGCAGAGCGTCCCCGGGAGGTGGACATGCTTTCTGCCGGGAGTCACGGCGAATGCTGGCGGCACTGCCCCTCTGGTGGAGGGAGGAGAGGACCTGGCGCGGCGCGGGGAACACCGGGGCCCCCTCCGTCCCCGCCCTGCCTGCCTGTGCTCTCAGGGTGCGCTCCCTGCCACCGGGGTCACCGGCGCAGTGTGTCTCCCCAGCACCAGGCCTCCCCTGTGAGCTTCCGGGAAAACAGGAAAGAGACCGAGTCCTGTGTTTTCGTGACTAAATCTTTCCACCCGCGTGGCGCTTTTAAAACATTAATTTCTCTGCAGCAGCGTGGCAACACGGGGGCTTTAAGGAAGCGCCGGTTCTGATAGCAGAGCCGTCGGGATAGGGCTGTGGAAACTCATCGGAATGCCTATCAACCTATCGTCGTTAAGTCGTTAGAATTCCATAAACCCCGTTCTGAAATAACACAAGTGCCAGTTTTGGGATGTTTTTATTTTTTTGCTTATTCTCACTTCTCTTCAAAACCAAGAGAAGAAAAGCCACTGAGGGAATCCATCCTGCAGCTGGTCTTATGGTTCAGTCATGCCAGAGGGGTCCTTCCTTTCCCCACATTTTAGATACTTTACACTCAACTCTGCATCCGAATAAGCAGGTTTAATATCTGTATCTATGTCTATGTCTATGTCTACGTCTATATCTATTTATCTATATCTATATCTATACCTATACCTATATCTGTATCTGTATCTGTATCTGTATCTGTATCTATATCTATATCTATACCTATATCTATATCTGTATCTATCTACTATCTATCTATTTATATACACACTGAGTGGCCAGATTATTATGATCTCTGAACACATAATAATCTCTGAACGCATGATGATCTGGCCACTCAGTGTCTATCCTATATAATAAAAGGCTAATATGCAAGTTGTCCCCTTAACTAGGAGTTTGACCAGCAGGCAGGCCGACCAAGCTCTCATGTCCCCTCCCCGTGGCCAGGCTGGCCAGACCCCCACCCCCATGCACGAATTCATGCACCAGGCCTCTAAAACACACACACACACACACACTGAGTGCCAAGATTATTATGCGTTCAGATCATCATCATAATCTGGCCACTCCGTCTATATCCTCTATAATAAAGAGCTAATATGCTAATTAGGCCGAACAGCAGATGGACCGTCCAGATGACCTTCCAGACGAGACCGGGGCTACAAAGGCCGACTGAGGCTGCGAGGGGCTGCCAGGGCCGAGCATTTCGCAGGAACATACATGTTTATAGTAATTTCAGATAGGAAGAAGAAAGGAGAGAGATAGAAACATCAATGACGAGAGAGACTCATCGATCGGCTGCTCCTGCATGCCCCCTACCGGGGACCGAGCCCACCACCTGGGCCTGTGCCCTGACGGGGAATGGAACCGTGACTTCCTGGTTCACAGGTCAGCTCTCAACCACTGAGCCACACCGGCTGGGCCCGATAAGCAGTTTTTTAAAAAAACCGTTTCCGGTCTGCAGTTCTGAAGCCGAACACGGCTCAGTGTCCTGTGCGCACAGGGCCGCCCCCAGCGGGTGGGGCGGGAGCTGGGGAGACTCCCTGAATCCAGGGGGTCGGCTCGCACACCTTCCCTTTGCCACCGGAACTCACTCCCGGGCCTGGGTCTCGGGGGGTCTTAGACACCCTTCTGTGACTCACACCGAAACGGCGCTCTCCACCCCTGGCCTCACGCAGGGTGGGTGACCCCGCCTCCAGGGGGCCCGCCGGGCCTGCCGCCGATGGCTCCATCTGCTCCAACAAGGTGAGCACAGCCTTGCACCTGGCACACCGGCCCCGCCTCATGGCCCTGGACACACAGGCCTCCTGGCCACCAGCTCCCTGCCCCCTGCCCCAGCCCCTCCCACTTTCCCACACGTCCCGGGGACCCACAGGGCACTTGGCGGGTCCAGTGGTGGAGGACAATGGGGGGGGGGCGTTTGGATGATAGAAATACGAGCTGTTGGCTTCACGGGGGTGGGGTTCGGCAGTGTGCGGCCAGCCCGGGGCCCCACCATGCTGGGGGACTGTTTTCCTCGGAGGCAGGCCTGCCCCCGGGGGTTCCTGGCGGCCTGACAGCCAGCGAGCGGCCCCGGCCGGGCCTGGCGGAGCGGAGCGGGGGCCACAGCGCTTCCTGCGGCCACACCCCGACTTCCTGCGGGGCTGGGCGAGGTGCCCCGCGGCCGGCCGGCCGGCCAATTCCTCCCTTCCCCCCAGATCCCCGCCGCCGTGTCCCGGAGCCCCGTCTACATGCCTCACACCTGCCCCCACCCCGTACCCCCTCCCCGGCAGGCGCTCCTCGGAGCCTCCCGTTACCTCTCGTGTTCCTGGGGTGACCCCGGGGGGCCCTCCTGGCGGGCGGCCACCCATGCTCTCCTGCCTGTGGCTGCGCTGCCACCGGCTCTCGGCTGGAGGATTCCGGCTCTGAGCGGGGCCTGCTGGGAGCTGGAGCCGGGCGTGGGTTTATACAGGGAAGCTGTGTCCTGTGGGGACCCCCCTCCCGCTCCCCCTGCCCCCCTGCAGGGGAAACTGTGACTGCTCCTGCCAGGCCTGGGTGCCTGACCAACCAAAAACACAGCAGCGTCCTTTTGGGGCGCGTCCTGGAAGAATGGGGGGACTTTCCTGGGGGTGGGACGCGGCAGGGGAAGTAGCGGGAGGAGTCTGTCCGCCACCCGCAGCCCCAGAGACATTCCTCCAGGTGAGGTGGCTGGCGGCTCCCTGCCTGCCCCACCCCCTACTCTCCGGGCGACGCACCGCTCAGGAGGGGGAGAGGCTTTTTGCTCAGAAAGGAAACCGTGGGACCCCAGGATGCTAATAAAAGCCCCGGGCCGGCGGAGGAAGGAAGCGGAGCCGGATGTCCCTGGTGAGTTTTCATTCAGATCCTCGGTGCCGAGAACATTCCACGCTTTTCTGCAGACGCCGCGCGCAGGCACCGAGCCGGGCGGCCCGCCGGGAGGAGCTGGCCGAGCCGGGCCCAGGGGTCTGCGGCCGCTGCAGAACGCACTTCACCGAAACGCTTTCAGATGCTTTTTTTTTTCTTCCCTGCCAGGGCGGCCATGCAGACCAAGTTTAAGGAGGAAAAAGGACTCGGAGGACCGGAGTCACCCGTGCTGCAAGGGACTGACGGACGGAGGAGGCAGCAGGGAGCGTTCCGGGGGACGAGGCTGGCGAACGGACCTTCCCGGTTACACGTGAAACCAGACGCGTGTCCTGTCACAGTAAATAGCGCTTAATGCGGTTTCCTCTTACTCCTCTGAACCAGTGGTTTCTCAACCTTCCTGAGGCCGAGACCCTGGCATACAGCTCCTCATGTGGTGGTGACCCCCAACCATGAAATGTTGCTCCTGTGATGCATCGTGATGTCAATATCTGCATTTTCCAATGGTCTTAGGCGACCCCTGTGAAAGGGTCGTTTGACCCTCCCAAAGGAGTTGCAACCCACAGGTTGAGAAACGCTGCTCTAAACCAACGTGAAATAGTTAAGACACCCTTTGGGGATGACGAGGTAGCGCCTCAGACAGTCCAGGACAAATATCTCAGCCTTTTCATCCTGTGCCCGTCCGTACAGCCCCGATCCGGAAATTCCACCGCCTCGTCTAAATACCACGCAACCGAGAGGCCAGGACTTGCAGACCGTCTCCCCGGGAGGGAACTGTGGTCATCGCAGGCGATCGATAAGAACGGTTGCCTTACTTCCCAAGTTTATTTTTAAATGCAATTTTTTTTTAAAGGGAAAAATATGAGAATGAGTAGCTGTGCTGAAAAAACTCCACTAGCAGAAACCAGTTTGGCTCAGTGGATAGAGCGTCAGCCTGCATGCGGACTGAAGGGTCCCAGGTTCGATTCCGGTCAAGGGCATGTACATATGTTGCAGGCACATCCCCAGTGGGGGGCATGCAGGAGGCAGCTGACCGATGTCTCTCTCTCATCCATGTTTCTAGCTCTCTATCCCTCTTCCTTCCTCTCTGTGAAAAATCAATAAAATATATTAAAAAAAGAAAAGACTCCACTGAATCCAGATTAACAGGAACATTTCTGACTCTTTAAACACATCCATTGTCAGCACAGGACTGGATTATTTGATGAAGATGAGGGTCACTGACAGGAAGGGAAAGTCCTATTTATTATGCTTCTCAGGGTCCCAGGCACACGCCTCCTTTAAAGGCTGAAAGCAATCGCCACCCTTTAGGGGTGATGCTAAGAACAGCAACGCTCCGTGCTGACTCCGAGTCCCCTCTCTGCAGTGTCACCGTCATCCCGGGACGTGAGGGTGGACAGATGGGAGGAGAGGAGGCGGGCACAGCTGGTGGGCACCCTGTGCAGCCAGCCCACCTCGGGGGACATAGATAGGGGACGGTCTCCACTCTCAGGAGGCTTCCTCTCTCCCGTCCTGTGCCCAGTGAGCTGTTTTTATCTTATTTTATTGATCTCAGAGAGAGAGGAGGGGAGAGGGGGAGAGAGAGAGAGAGAGAGAAACATCGGTGAGGAGAGAGACTCATGGACTGACTGCCTCCTTCCCATCCGCTACTGGGGACTGACCCCTCAGCCCAGGCCTGTGCCCTGATGGGGAATCGAATCTGCCACGTGTGCTACGGAGCCGCCAGCCAGGCTGGGGTGAGCTGTTTATCTTATTTTACTGATCTCAGAGAGAGAGAGAGAGAGAGAGGAGGGGAGAGGGAGAGAGAGGTGGGGAGAGGGAGAGAGAGAGAGAGAGAAACATCGGTGAGGAGAGAGAATCTTGGACTGATTACTGGGGTCTGAACCCTCAGCCCAGGCCTGTGCCCTGACCGGGAATCGAACCTGCTTTGTGGGCCGACGTTCAGCCATGGAGCCACCAGCCAGGCCGGGGCGAGCCATCTGACTCAGACGCAGGTTTCTAACCCCACAAATCAGGCACGAACTCTTTTCTGCCAGCTGAGACCCGGAAGCATCATGTCTCAAGCGTTTAGCGGTGGAAATGCCGGGGGCTTTTTAAAAGCCCGGGCATCTGCTGTCTGTCCCAACGCCCGGGGGCAGGCAGACTGACTCCAGAGGCAGCGGGTCCGGCTTCCAGGGAAAGGGTCCTGGGGTCGGGGGCCCCTTCGCTCCAGGACCCCGCTGCCCCCAGCGGACACCCCCGCTCAGACATGGAGGCCCAGGAGGGGCCCAGGGAGAGGGGGCCTGTGGTTGGAACAGAGGTCAGACGTGGGCCCCCTGGATGACGCTCTTGACCTTTGCCCCTGGGATGAACTTGTGAGTCTGTCGCCGGCGTTGATAGGATGCAGGGAGGTGGACGGCCCCGGACGCCCGGGTCCCCGGCTCAGAGCCGAGAGAACGGCTGCCCATTCATGGCTGCTGGTCAGCGAGCCAAGAGGCCGGGTGGTCCCTGAGGGCGGGTGGCAGGGCTGGGTTCGGAGAGCACCCAGATGGGACCTGGTGAACCATCAGCATCGGTGCCCTGTGGCCCGGACGTCGAAAGGCACCCAATTATGTGACGATAACCCCTTTAACAAGCAAACCAGCCGGAGGGCCAGCCAGAAAGCTCCTCGTGGGCAGCTGTGCCCCCGCACAGATTACGCCCGCGCTGGCCGTGCCCACCGAGGCGGCTGCGTGCCTGCGCTCCTCGCCGGCATGGAAGGGACGCCCCCAGGCGAGACCGGGACGAGTCGGGACGAGGCCAGGAAAGGAAAGCCATGGAAATAACACCTCTCAGGACCCCGTGCAGCCGGGCCAGACTTTAATGCAAGAAACAACAGCAGAAGTAAAGAAAGTTCGAACTCGGGAAGGCCTAAAACTCCACGCTGCCCCTAGGGCAATGGTTCTCAACCTTCCTAAGGCCCCGACCCTTCAAGACAGCTTCTCATGGGGTGGTGACCCCCAACCATAAAATTATTTCCGTGGCTACTTCATCACTGTCATTTTGCTCCTGTGATGAACTGTCATGTAAATATCTGATAGGCAGGATGTATTTTCGTTGTTACAAATGGAACACCATTAAAGCATAGGGATTTATCACAAAAGCAATATGTAATTATATATTGTGAACTATTTATTTCTAATGACAAATAAATGAAATTTTTGTCTTGAGTCGTGGTGTAGCATGGGCAACCGTCTTCCAAGGACAACAGTAAACGACATGGCTACCCTTTGCGACACCGAGGAGCGGTGTGTTGGTTCCTAAGACCATGGGAAATAGGTGTTTTTTTTCCGCTGGTCTTAGGCGACCCCTGTGAAAAGGTCGTTCGACCCCCATAGAGGTCACGACCCACAGGCTGAGAACCGCTGCCCCAGGGCCCTCTCTCTCTGGAAGAAGGAACCCCACACGCGGTTTTCAGGCGCGGACCCCCCATTAGAATAGTTTCAATCAGCGTGGTACTCACCCAGGGCCGACGACGCGGCTAGAGCCTGAAAGAGAGAGAGAGAGAGGAAGGTCAGTGTCCTGGGTCACCAGCTCGGCTGCCAGGTCTCGCTCTGCACCGGGGGTGGAACGAGCCCACTGCTGCCTCACTGCTCGGCTCTCCCGGAGGCTTTTTTCCCTTCAGGACCAGCGGTGCTTTTTGTGAAACCATCGGCTCTCAAAAGGTCCTTCCCAGACTCGCCTGGACCCGCTGGTGGCTGGCTGCCGGCGGCACTGGCGGCTGACGGAGATCTGAAACGCTTGTCGGCCAGCCCCAGGGCACCCCATCCGTCAGCTGCTCCTTCTGCAGCCCACCGCGCCCCTCAGCCCACCTCCTCTAGGGACGCCCACTTACAACCTGCTCGGGGTACCCCAGTGGTTCTCAACCTTCCTGAGGCCTCGACTCTTGCATACAGCTCCTCATGGGGTGGTGACCCCCAACCATGAAATGGTGCTACTATGATGCATCGTGATATAAAAATCTGCATCTTCTGATGGTCTTAGGCGACCCCTGTGAAAGGGTTGTTCGACCCCCAAAGGGTCGCGACCCACAGGTTGAGAACTGCTGGGGTACGCCCTCACCCCAGTTAATCACCGTGCGGCTTCCTCCTGTCCGCACTAATTTAACGCTAATGCTCTTTCGAAGACAATCTTATGGAGGTATCATTAGCACACCGTAACGTCCACCCATTCAAAGCATGCAACTCAGTGGGTTTTAGCATGTTCCCGAGTTTCATACCCATCACCATCATCTCATTCTACGTTTTCATCATCCCCCCCCAAAAAAAACCCCTGCCTTTTCATTCCTACACTCCCGGGCCCCACTCCCCACCCCCCATTTTCTTTTCTTAAAGGGAGAATGCACGGAGCAGTGGGCTCTGCTGAGAGATCACCCGCGGTATCGGCTGGGGGTGCACCTGTGTCAGCGCGAAACCACAAGCTGCAGCTTCTCTCAGGAGAGAAGTGGAGAAAAGCCACCAGCCAGGGGGGCCAGGCCAGGGGATGGCAGGGGGGGCCGGTAGGCCAGGCCAGGGGGGTACTTTACAGAGAGGAAGGGAGAGGGATAGGAGAGTCAGAAACATCGATGAGAGAGAGACATCGATCAGCCGCTTCCTACACGCCCCCTATTGGAGTTGTGCCCGCAAGCAAGGTCCATGCCCTTGACCAGAATCGAACCTGGGACCTTTCAGTCCACAGGCCGACACTCTATCCATTGAGCCACACTGGTTTCGGCCAGGGGGTACTTTAAATAACGTGGCTGCACGCAATGGAGCAAAACATTGAAAAAGTTGAAATGAGCACATTCCAAAATGGGGGAGGGGAGGGGAAGAGAGGAGAGGGGATGAGAAGGCAGGGAGGGGAGGGGAGGAGGAGTGGAGGGTAGGCCCCCTGGACACACGGCTCCTGGAGGGGGAGGAGTGACCTTGAGGAGCTTGGGCCGTGTCCTTCGGCAACGCAGAGGGCCCTGGTCTTGCGGGGCAGCACCGTCCTCCACAAATGGGGAGCAGGGAAGCTCAGACTGGCGGCCGGTTGAGTGCCTCGGCGGCCGCTGACGCTGTCTCTCCCACCGCCCACCGCCAGCCCTCGCAAGCTGGCTGAGTCCCATTTTTAAAGTTTTATTTTTACGTTTTCAAGATATTCTTAGGGATCTCAGCGAGGAAGGGAGCGGGAGAGAGAGAGAGACAGAAGCATCAGTGATGAGAGAGAATCGTGGATCAGCCGCCCGCTGCACACCCCACACTGGGCACCGAGCCCAGGACCTGACTGGGAATGGACCCGTGACCTCCTGGTTCATAGGTCGACGCTCCACCACTGAGCCACAGTGGACAGACAGGTTGAGTCCCATTTTAATATATGTTATTGATTTTTTACAGAGAGGAAGGGAGAGGGATAGAGAGTTAGAAACATCAATGAGAGAGAGACATCAATCAGCCGCCTCCTGCACGCCCCACAGTGGAGATGTGCCCACAAGCAAGGTACATGCCCCCGACCGGAATGGAACCTGGGACCCTTCAGTCCGCAGGCCGACGCTCTATCCACTAAGCCACATCGGTTTCAGCAGTTGAGTCCCATTTTAAAGGTAAGACCGAGACTTGGCTGGTGTCGCACGGAGCAAGGCCAGGCACGGTCAGCGGGGATGCTGGGGCAGGGTCACCGAGACCCCGTGTGGCTGGGCCCAGCGGGGAGCCACGGGGGAATCAGCCCACGTGGTGACACCCGTCCATCCTCTCCCCTGAGAGAGTCCCCGGTGATTCTTCACCCGCCTGGAGGGGCACAGCCTGTTCTGGGCGCCGCCGTCCCCGAGAACTCCCAGCTCTAGAGAGGGCTCCCCTGGGAAAGAGCTGGAAAGGCCCAGCGGCCACACACTTGCTGTGGGAGGTGAGGAGGCAGGAGATGCCTGGCTCACAGAGACAGTGCCCCCTGGCTGCGGCCGAGGTCTGGCCGGGCACACAGGCACCACTGCTGGCAGCTTCCCGAGACCAGAGCCGGGGGATGCCCAGCTGAACCACAGGGAGGTGGTGTGAGGGCACGGGGCAGGGGAATCCACCTGGGGGCGGGGAGGCCAGGCCAGGGGGTGTCAGGGGGTGGGGAGGCCAGGCTAGGGGGT
>PVJN01060489.1:0-11558 GCA_004026805.1 Lasiurus borealis
ATCCTTCATTGTCTTTAAAGTTGTCGAACTTTTTTTTCTGTGCTTTTTATATTGACATCTAACTTGTCCACTTTGGTTGTGAGGCGGCCAATAATGTCATCTTGCTCCTCAATTTCCGTCTGCATCCCCAAGGCTATGTTCTTCAGCCGGCCCAGTCCTGTGGACAGCTCATCTGTGGGAAAGGAAAGGACATGCAGGCTTAAGCAAACAGAAGTGGCATCAGGAACTGCTTTCTTGTTCCCTCCCAGGTGTTGTGATATTTATTTTTTTGAGAGGGAGAGAGAGGGAAGGAGAGAGAGAAAGAAACATCAATGATGAGAAACATCAATCAGCTGCCTTTTGCATGCCCCACAATCCGAGCATGTGCCCTGACTGGGAATTGAACTGCAACCTCCTGGTTCATAGGTCGGTACTCAGCCACTGAGCCATGCCGGCCGGGCTGTTCAATGACATTTATATTACAAAGTCCTCTTCCTCACATAACAGGCTAACCTCCAGCGCTCTGGTTACATTTTCCAAAATACGTGCAAGTGAAAAGAAAATCTGTTTACTCAATAGAAAGTGGTATGTTCTTAATGTAAAACCCACTCTTTCCCACACTACCCACCAAAGATAGTAACTGTTGATATAATGGTGTTTGTCCTTTCAGTGTTTTATAAAGTTCATCTAGACCAGTGGTTCTCAACCTAAGACCATCAGAAAAAGATACTTACATTATGATTCATAATAGTAGCAAAATTACAGTTATGAAGTAGCAATAATTTTATGGTTGGGGGTCACCACAACATGAGGAACTGTATTTAAAGGTCGCGGCATTAGGAAGGTTGAGAACCACTGATCTAGACCTATGTATTTTTTTAGCAACCTCTGAACTTTTAGAAAATTGCTGCCAATTGCGAGATCAATTAGCACCCACAGAAAAGAGCACAGAGGGGCCTGGAAACAAGTTCCCTTCCTAGAGCCTACGGTGAGTATCAGGGAGGGGGACACTGGTTATTGATAACCAGATCCACTGGCTTGCTCTGTAGGGGCAAGAACTCCATGTCAGTGGGTAGTGCCTGCTTTCTTTCCTTCCATCTCTAGCGCCCTAAAACTAGTTCTAGCACAAACCCAGAGTGAAAAATATGAGGATCCCAGTTTGGAAACCTGAGAATCCCTGTGCAACGGGAGTCCCTGTATCCATCAGGCTCAAAAGGAATGAGGTGCTGAGGTGCTTGCTGGGTTCTTTCAGAGATGCCAGCTGGCTGAGCCCCAGGTAACTGTGGAGTGCACTGCTTTTGGCAAGGGTTCAGCTCTTGTGCAGGTTACATCATTATTGTTGAAATTCAAGTTGAAACACAACAAGAGTCCCACTTCCACCCACGGGAAGTGTAGCGTAAGAGGAAATCCAGCTAATTCCACTGGGCCTGAATGTAAATTCTGACCCTGCTCCTTAGGTGAGCTCTGGCCTGCCCAGGACCTGACCACATCTGAGGTGAGTCCCCTGTGAGAGAAAGGCCTCCGGGAGCACCTGGCCACCGCAAGACCCCTTTCCGAGCTCATTCTATTTCCCTCATTAGGTTGGTCCACTGTTGGTAACAAATCTTTTCCTTCAGTTCTAAAAAGCTGTAAGATCAATCTCACATTTGTTTTCAAGAGGGATAATGTCTCTAAGGTTGTGGCCAGTCTTAGGAGTACATGAAAGACTTACTTGGTACAGATGACTTAAAGAGAACTGAGGGGAAGTTGTGGGGGAGAGGCATACAGACGGATTCTGGGTTTCCTGATAACACTGCATCAATTTTAAAAATGAATCTTTTTTTTCTTTTAAAAATATGGAATGCTTCACGAACTTGCATGTCATCCTTGCGCAAGAGCACGTTAATCTTCTCTGTATCATTCAATTTTAGTATATGTGCTGTTGAAGCAAGCACTAGAATTGAGTCTTGACTTGATTCTCTGGGGTGAACCATAAAGCCTCTTTCCTAGGTTTAATGATTTGTATGTGTGTATGTGTGTATGTGTGTGTGTGTGTGTGTGTGTGTGCGCGCGCGCACGAGCGCACACTCACATACTGCACCTGCACATGGGGAGTAGGAATGGGCATGCCCAGAACTGCTTTCTGCCCTTTTATTAAGAACAACAGGGCAGGAAAGAGCCCGGGGAAAGAGAAAGGAGGTGCTTTGTAAGCCTTTCAACTGCTAATTTACAGATAAATCACTAAGTGAAAAAAGGCCAGTACCACAAATTTTGGCACTGGTACCACAAATCTAAGCAGGATCAATGAAAAAAGGATAGTCTTCAACCTTACGCTTCCTGGCTTTATTTTGTAATTTTTAAAATATATTTTATTGATTTTTTTACAGAGAGGAAGGGAGAGAGAGAGAAAGTCAGAAACATCCATGAGAGAGAGACATTGATCAGCCGCCTCCTGCACACCCTACAGTGGAGATGTGCCCGCAAGCAAGGTACATACCCCCAACTGGAATTGAACCTGGGACCTTTCAGTCTGTAAGCCGACGCTCTATCCACTGAGCCAAAACCGTCTCGGCTATTTTATAATTTTTTAAAAAATTATTTTTAGAGAGAAACCTGTGAGGTCTCCCAAGGCCTTAAGCTTAGCAGCAGCTGGGACAGTCAGGGGGGAGGTTCCCATTCATGCAGCAAATGTCAGAGGAGGCAACACTGTCTGAAACACACTGTGAATAATATAATCACATGAAACTCGCTCAGAGTCAACCCCTATTGTTTGCACCACGACACTCCTCCATTTGAACTTCAAATGACTGACTTGGCTCCCTTCATTCAAAAAATAATCATTGAGTGGTTGCCTCCTAGGTCCTGGCTGCAAAGTGTTGACAAACTGAAATATTACTGTGTTCTTGGGAATTTATAGTCTGATCAGGAGGACATCAGATGAGCCACTGTAGTGGAAACAATAGGGTGCTCTGACAGACAAGTGGCGGCCACATTAAAGCAAGGCTGAGAGAATGAGGAGGAGCCAGCCGGCAGAGTGGGAAGGCCACTCCACACAGACGGCAGCTGTGGGCAAGTAAAGAACCAAAGTGATGAGGGCAGGAATGTGGAGAGGCAGGCAGGGACCAGAGGCCAGAGTAAGAGACCTGGACAGTAGTGAACCTAGCTGCATGGCCAATATGCTATAAGGTCCACATGAGTACTTGCTCTTCCCAGGACAGCAGTTTCCTCAGTGCTTGATGGTGTTGCTCATATACTCCCTACCCAGTCTTCAGAGGCAGGCTCTGTTTCTGAGCCAGTTTGCAGGGGAAAACATGGGGCTTCATATGCCAGGTGGCAAGAATGAAGCAAGCAGGGTTCAGGCTGCACTGTGTGGCCTCTCAGGGACTCCTGGTCCCTGCTCATGTCATAATCCAGACAAGAGTTGAGAATGAAAAGAAGTGAACAGATTCTAGAGAATGAGGGGTGAGATGGAGACAACTTGTAGTGGATCTGACATGTGATCAGGGAGAGGCAGGTACCAGGTTTTAGTCCTGAGAACCTGGGTGCCTACTTGTGCACTGGCTGCTTTGGCTGAGCTGCCTGGAAGATAAGGACCTGGAGTAAGGGATCTGTGGAGGCTGGTGCGACTTTCAGTCTTACCTAGATTGTTGTCAATCTTCTGGTGATAGGCTCGAAGGTGTGGGTTCTTCGGGTAAGACTCGGTACTCACAGCAGAAATGGTCCCTTCAGGGATGGAGTCTGAGGTTAGAAAGAAACACCAGGAGAACTTTTAACTGATGTCTCTAGAAATGTTGGTTCACTAAATTAATCTTAATCTCCAAAATGGGTGGATGGAATAAGGTCAATGAACCAGAAACCAATCGAAGAGATGAGTGTGTGAATGGATAACAGGCAGGGGCAGGAGCCCTGGGGGAGGGAGAGATGCTTTCTCAGGGCTGCTCTTCAGAGATCAAAGACCCTCAAGCTACGGGTGACCTGGTCAGACACAGGCACACAAGCTCAGAAGACACAGATACATTCAAGTAATAAGATGGCAGTGGAACTGCCACAATGCACAATCGCACATGCTCATGGACACAGTATAAAGGACAAGATTTAAAAATGAAAATTGTTAGGTTATAGAAAGCGATAATGGGCATTTTTTCTTTTTGAAATTTATTTCCACTTCTTTTTAATTCCAACAAAATAAGGAAAAAATAAGTAATGTACCATATATTTGCTCCTAGAAATACTGAAACCATTCTACACATATGTCATCTTCATTCCTCCCTCCCTCCCTCTTTCCCTCCCTCCCTCTCTCTTTTGAGTCTCTTAAAATATACCAAACGAAAACTTCCTTTAATTCCTTAAAATCATGCATTTTAGTTGTAGGGCTCCTGCTCCACCATGAAAAGCTCGTTGTTTTTTTTCCAGATTTAGTTTTCTTTCATTTTTGTCCCACTGTTTTTGCCTTTCCAGACTGAACTGCATGGATCTCAGTTGTTCCTGACCACTGGCTCTTCCTCCATCAGGCCTCTTCTTAGCTGTGCCAACCATGACACAACTAAGGAGAGATCTCTAGTGTGGTGCTCATGACAGTATTGGATTCTGGTGCTTCCACGGTGTGTCCTACTTTCCTTGAAAGTAGCACAGAAAGCATCTGGTTTCTGGAGCCTTCCATTGTGCCTTGCTTTCTAGGGGTGTATAGAAGCCCCAAGGCCTAAATTCCTTTTTGGGTAAGGGATATTTCTGGGCCTGTCACTTGATATCATCAGGATGATTTCACACCAAACATTCTATCTTGCACACCTTTTCCATGCTGCTGCTTCTCTCCTCCCTCAAGCTCGGGGGCTATATTAGTCTCCAACTGCTGCTATTACAAACTTATCCTTCACTTCTGCAGGTCGGAAGTCCAACACGGGTCTCACTGGGCTAAAATCAAGGTGTCAACAGGGTTGTGTTCCTACTGGAGGATCTTGGGCAGAATCCAATTCCTAGCCTTTTCCAGCTTCTAGAGGTCACCTGCATTCCTTAAGTAATGGCCCATTCCTCCGTCTTCAAAGCTAGCAGCGTACATCTCCAGTCTCCCATTGTGACACTCCCTCTTTTGCCCCCTTTCCCACTTAGAAAGGACCGTGATTATACTGGGCTCAACTAGATAATCTAGGATTATCTCCCCACTTTAAGCCAGCTGACTAGCAACTATAATTCCCTCTGCAGCCATATTTTCCCTTTTGTCACATAACACAGTATTCATACAGGACCTGGGAGTAGGATTGGACATCTTTAGGGAGCCATTATTCTACTAATCATAGGAGTTTTCTTTTTTCTTTTTTTTAATAGCAAAGGTGGAGATTTATTGAAGAACAAGTACAGACTCCCACATGGGGAGGGGGAAAAGGGTCCCATAGGGGTTTTCTTACAGTTGGCTTTTCTTTTTTTGTTTGTTTACAGTGAGTTATACCTGTCACCCCAGTAGGGTTACATCCCTTCTCTCCCCAGTGCCCTGGCTAGGACAATCATTTACAATTACCATCAGCCCACTGAGGGGATCCATGTGGGGTCCAACTCCCAACTCATGGACAAGCAAATGCTGGGAGCACCCCCACCCTGCCCCTAACTGACGAAGCCTCTCCTGCTCCCTAAAGTGCTCTGCTCATCTCAGGGTCTCTAGTGTGGGTGCTCATGTGTCAGATGGATCCTGTCCGCCCACCCAGGGGCACAGGGAACACACACCCACTCAGCCCTATGATCCCTCCAGGAAGAAGCAACCCTCTGTGCCAGTGAGACCACTGCGTTTGCCATGTGCATCTGCACCTGCCCCACCTAATAGCCTTGTGGTCCAGAGGAAAAGGGAAAGCAGTGCTGAGGGTTCTTCCCGCGGTTCCCAAGTGTAAGCCTGAGCACAGGTCTGATGACTGTGCACATGGACCCCAAATGCCAGCCAGCCAAGTGTGCCAGGAATGTCAGGCTATAAACCATTCTTAGTGCCCACTATTCCGAGCACTGAGCGTAGAAATAGCCACTTCCTCTGTGCCCTGGCGTCACAGGTGCAGCACGGCAGCCCTGTCTGTGGTGCCAGCAGGTCCAGCACCCGCAGGGCAGCTTGTAGTTGGCTTTTCACTGCCAGAACCCAGGCTCATTTTCAATGGGACACAGGCTCCCACTTCATCATTCCGCCCTCCAAAGTAATGCACACCTCTAGCTCCCTGAGAGTGACGCTGGGTCCCTAACACCTGTCATCCAGCATGTGAGATGACAGCAGCTGAAAGTCCCTGCTGCCCCCGCCCCCATCCATCAGGTTCTAACACCAAATCCAGAGTCTCCCCACAGAATACAAATGTGGAAGGAAACGCAGGTCCCCACTAACCTGAGTCATTCAGCCTCCTGAGGTTTGGGTGGCTGGCCTGGTACTGTGCCTCCTGTTCTTTACTCGTATTTATAGCTTCTTTCAATCTTTTGATAAAAGTTAAAAGGGAAACTTTTAGAAAAGTAAAACAGTTATGATAATACAGTCAGTCTTTCCAAGTAACGCCTGTGTGAGAACATCAAATGTTTCCTTCTACCAAAGCAGGAATTCCATCGGCACGGCTTGGGAGCCCGGCTGGCCATGTGGCAAACTTCCAAGACACCTGCTTTAAAGTGAAGTATCTGTAAGGTGGTCCTCCCTCAGGAAAACAAGGATTCTAGTCCCAGGTGGAAGAGGAACATATGAAAAACCAACTGGGTACTTTAGACTGGGACTCAGCAAACTTTGATCCTCAGGCCATATCCGGCCTGCCACCTGTTTTTATACGGCCACAAGCAGAGAATGGCCATAACAGTTGTCCATTGGCAATCACTTAAATGATAGGGAACACTAATATTGAACCTTAATTAAAAATTTCAGTTTTCCATTAATAGACCTGTATTACACAAAAATTGTACTCAATTATTTCCCTCAATTAATTGACTCTTACCACTAAAAGTTTATTTTCTCATTATGTAAGTCTCTAAAAAGTATCTTTGATTTTGCTTCCTAGCCTGTTAAGTCCAACTCCAGCTGTAAGCAGGGACTTCTCTTGGCAATTCAGAGATACTCAGCTTGCACCCAACACCCCACTGAACCACGTGTCTCCAAAGCTGGGCCTCTCACCCAGTCTGCGCTTCTCCACCTCTGCTGACCAGTAGCCTGGCCACTTCCTCAGCCAAGCTGAAATCCCGTTATCCTCCATTCTGGCCTTCCTTCTACACAAATCATGCAAACAAAAGTCCTCTTACTCTCCCATGTACCCCAGAAACCTGGCTAGACTCTGTCAGGCTAATGGTTTTGCAGGCCCCAGTGCTTTACTGATGTGTAGAATAGAGCAGGACCTTCTGAAATCTGAGGTTTTCATTACTGAGCAGCAGTGACTGAAGGTCTACAACACACAGCTGGTTTCTTTGAACATGACAGTGAGCCCTATGTGTTGCCGGGCTGGGTGTATGTGGGAGATGTGTGTGTAGCTTCTGAGCCCACCTGGCCACCACACAGAGAGTTATGAAACCTGTGTAATAATATTTTGGGTTTATAGAAGCAGGCTACAAACCAAAAGAGTACTTAGATACAACTCTCAAATCACTGCCAAGAGAAGAAAAACTGCATTTTAAGTTTTTGTGTTATGGCAAACAAGATGCAGATTTTCTGTAATATGGCTACATTAGAGGCCTGGTGCATGGATTTGTGCAAAGATGGAGTCCCTTGGTCTGGCCTGTGGGGATTGGGCTGAAACTGGCTCTCCAACATCCCCGGAGGGGTCCCAGATTATAACACACCCTGGAATCAGGCTCCCTCCTCTCTGGTTCCGGGTGCATCACCTGTGTTGAGCATCTGCCCCCCTGGTGGACAGTGTGCATCATAGCTACTGGCCAGTGGGCTGATTGCTTAGGCTTTTATACAGATAGATTGTTTTTATAATAAAAATAGACACTAACTTGAGATATGAATAGTAGTAATCTATTTTAACAGAAACTCATTTTTTTTTTAAGGTATTTTTATTGATTTCGGAGAGGAAGGGAGAGAGAAAGGGGAAGAAATATTAATGATGAGAGAGAATCATTGATCAGTTGCCTCCTGTACGTACCCTCCTGGGGAGTTGAGCCTGCAACCTGGGTATGTGCCTTTGACTGGACTTGAACCTGGGACTTTTCATTCTGCAGACTGATGCTCTATCCACTGAGCCAAACCACGCAGGATGATTCTTTTATTTTTTTAAATATGTGATTTAAATGCCTGTCAAAATCACGTGTGTGATTTCATTATATATACTCTAGCCCAAAATTTTGAGAATAATTTTAAAATGAAAATCAATTGGCAACTTGGATTAAATATGAAAAAGTTCACTATAAAGATGTTTTAAAGCAAAAATTTGGTCAAGTCACATTTGTACTGATTAAGCTTTCTGAAGTGAATATTCTCTCTTTCAAACTATTGGGGTCATAGCTATTGGAGCAATAATTTTACTGATGCAGACTGGGTATCAATCAAGAGAAGGTAATTGGGAGTGCTGGAGAAATATGTAGGGGTGTCTTGTCCTGCTTGTTTTTACCTATTTGAAGAGGAATTCCTCCCCATGAGAAACTTACAAGGTTCTTGGATCTCTTTAAGGCACTAGAAGTGGCCTGAGAGTCTTGGCTCTTTGCACTAAAACCCACTTTCTGCTATTTCACATCAGGACGGCTAAAGACCCACTCACCTGTTGTTGGGCTGGGGGGTGAGGGTGCCATTCTGTTCAGGTGTAATCTCTGCTGGTTTAGATTTGAAGTAATTGACGAATCCCCCAAACACACTCTTAATGCTGTTAATGTGCTTCTGACTGATCTTCAAATCTTGATCCATTTTGTCCACCATCTTCTCTGTGCGTTCTAAGACTCCTCGTTGACGGACGAGTTCCTAGGAAAAACCAAAGGTGATGGCATTATATGTTTTTGAAATGAAGCTGAAGAGACACTTAGGGCAGTAGGGGTGGGAATGGTGGCCAGGGCTCTGGCCTCCCTGATAGTAAACTCTCCCATCACAGTTCACCTAATTTTATAAACCACTTACCCTCCCACCTTGGCCTGTCCACCTCAATTTGGAGTCACATCAGTAATAAGCACTTGACAAAGAAAACCTTCTTCAATTCATAGTGAGATTTTTGTTTGTTTGTTTACAAGTGACACAGTCTTTCAAATTCTCAGTGTCTACATCACTGTGCTGACTCAGTAAGGAAACCAAACAACTTATTTAGATGGTATGATAAAAGCGCAGAGAAATATGTAGGGGTGGCTGGTCCTGCTGTGAGGCTGGAAGGCCAGCAAGTGAATGCTGCTTTAGTCTCTGGAAGATTCTGTGAGCTGGAAGCTGGAGTTTACTGTAGGTGATCTGCTGGTCAGGAGGCCAGCAGATGAGGAACTTGTACTAAAATCCTCCTTCAATTCAAGGCAGAGGAAAGGACTGGTCTCCATGATTCTATGACTTAGTTCTAATTAACGAGGATGAGGGCTTGGCAGAACCAATACCAAGAGTGCCAGGATAGAAAAGATAGGCCAGACAGACCCTGCACCCTAGCCATTATGAAGGCAGGCCCCAAATGCTCCCAGCCCAAGGCATGCTCCCATCCTTCAGAAGAGGGTCATGTCAGGGGTTCTCTATTGGCTCCTGTGAGAATGGGAAGTCACCTAAGAGGGTGATTGTGAACTCTACAAAGTGCCCTAGTATAAAGGGCACACACACAAAGCTCTTAGCTCAGGTGTTAGCATTACAGGTGAATCCCCCTCTTCCTTTTAGCCCCAAAAGGAGTTTTCTAAAGTTAAACTGGAAAAGAAGATGGTCGAAGAAAAAATCTGATTGGAAATACAATGCTAAGGGACATCACAGAGAGGAGAATCTCAAATCCTCTTTGGCTTATGGCTTTTTGTCAAACACAGAGATCCCTGATAGAACAAGGAGAAGGAGAAAGACATCTGGAGACTCTGTGAGGGTGTACACCGCCCAACGTGAGATGACACCTGCCTGATGAAGTATGTCTAAGGGTCATGTGCAGATGTGAAGACTCTAGGAATCATGGCTGGCAGAGTGCTCTTTGAAAACCCAAACACAATGACAGAGGCACTGCAAGGTACCCACAAACACTTATTATGGAGCACTCTCTCTGCCAGGAACTGATCTAGGTACATGGGACTCAGAGGTGACTACCACAAATCTCTGCCCTAATGGAAGTGACAGTCTAGCAGAGAACAAACAATATGAGGGAAGTTAAATCTGATTTTTCATTTGTTGATACAAATGCTGTGCTGAGAGTCCAAGGAAGGAAGCTAGATCTTTGCTTCACTGAGCTTAGTCTTATGGAGGAAACAGAAAAGGCATGATGTACACGTGATCAAGGCTCTGCCAGGGTGCGCCCCTGACAGAGACTCCTCACATGGTGTAAGAGGGTGGAGTCAGTGAGGCTTCCCCAACGGGCTGAGAAACTGAAAACTGAGAAGTTAGGGAGCTAAAGAACCAGGTGGGGCAAGAGGGAGTAGCTGGTGCAGGCCCACTGGGGGAACTGAGAGAGGAAGAGGAAATGTATATGGTGAGCATGAAAGGGAGCAAGCAGGGATGCCAGACAGGACTCAGAAGGGTTCAATTGAAGGGGCAGAGCTATGGCCTTCACAAGGCAGCAGTGGCCACCAGACTCCAATCTCCATTCATAGACAAGGCATCGCATAATGTCAGACGGATCTGGTCATCTTCCCTGAGTTATGCTCTGAGTTCCCAAGGGAAAGGTGTCAAAATATTGTTTCTCATATTGAGCTTGTAATTAAACTCAGGTATCAAATGATAAACAGGGGAGAGAAACCAAGATGGCAGCATAGGTAAACACCTGAACTGCTGCCTCGCACAACAAACTTCAAAACTACACCTAAAAGACAAAATGGACATCATCCAGAACCATAGGAAAGCTGGCTGAGTGGAAATTCTACAAGTAGACGGGAAGAGAAAAGCCCACTGAGACTCAGAGGAGCTGCGGAAGTAAAGGCAGAGGTACAGAAGTGTGTGTGTGGAGAGGGCTGGCAACTGAGTACACAGCTGTCTTTTTCAAGCCGGAGGGAGACACAAGCTCCTAACTGCTCTGAACTCCAGTTTCGGGCAAGACTCTGGGGACCCAGACTCATATAGGGAGAAACTGGAACTCAAGGGCAGCTTTCTCTCAGAGGTGCTTGCAGCAATTATTGAGGGACACTGAGACCTGGGTGCCTATGTTTGCTCTGCTGTGAGACTCCACCCCATTGAAGCTGTTCAGAGGCTTTTGCATATGAATGGCCTGGTCCTTAGAAAACTAAATTTACCTAACGAACTGCAACTGAGTCAGTGAGACCCAGAACGTCCAAAAGAAGGCCCAAGGCCCTGAAGCAGCTTGCATTGCTTCACAGCTGGGCCACACCTGGGCACCTCCAAAACCCAAACAAAGAGGAATCTGCAGATCTCTCCATAGCTCCTGCTGGGTGGCCAAGGCAGAGGCTAAATTAGCATCTCCTTGGAGATTCAAGAGCCAGTGTACCCAGGGATCAAAGTAGGATCATCCAGATTACAACTCCTCAGATCCATAAGGGACACACTCGGGGGGAGGGGGGGGGGG
>PVJN01060490.1:0-11558 GCA_004026805.1 Lasiurus borealis
AAGAAGAAGAAGAAGAAGAAGAAGAAGAAGAAGAAGAAGAAGAAGAAAGAGAGAGAGAGAGAGAGAGAGAGAGAGAGAATATGTTTTGTACACTCCCTGCAGTCTTTATGAAACCTTTTTGTGAATTCTTATTCTCCCATCAATTTTGCACTTGATGAATTTAATTTTTCTTTAATAAATAAATACCTTGCATTCAGAAAATATAGGTAGAGTTTTATCATTATTTCATCTAATTTCATCTCTGCACCAACTGGGTATGGAATTGGGCTGACAAGCATCTCAAAATTCTCACTTTTCACCTCTTTCAGGACAGGAAAGAAGTCCACAGGGAAATGCCAGGTAAAGACCATGTTTCCAAGTCTTTATTCTGGTTTTGAAGTCTGCATCTACATCTTTGATTCCTTGAGTGGCCTTGAAATGGAGATGGGAAGGAGAGACAACTTCTAACATGGCCAAAATCCTCCTATTCATCCTATTAGAACTTCAAAATACACAGTTTATACTATGAGCAGTAGATGACACCGAAAAAAGAAACCACAGAGGAGGGAAATGGCTTTTAAAATTCATCTGTTTAGCCAAAGGGCTGGCGGGGGGGAGAGGGGGGGAATGAGGGGGAGGTGAGACATTGAAGAAAGAATCTTTGAAAAGTTACTGATCTCCCATTGGGGGCTGGAGTTGCTAATTAGTACCTCCTTCCCATCCCATCAGTTCATTGTGGCAAGAGATGTGGGCTGTTTCCAGTGTAAGAGGACAAATTAAGAGCTTCATATAGTTTTCTTTATTACAGTTAAGATATTTTTGGCCATTTCTAGTTAGCTTCCAAAAGGCAGTCCTTGCTCTTCACCCACTTAGGACCCAAAAGGTTTGAGCACAGAAAAATTCTGGGGAAATTTCATAACCTTTCAGAGTCCTTAACTTTAACTCTAAAAGTTCCAAAGTCCACAATTACTTGTGATCAAGCAATTAATTATTCAGGTTTAAATAATTCAGCACTAACTAATGCACTCATTTTAATTGCATAGGTCATTTCCCTGAAAGTTTTCTGGAAAGTAGAAGACAATGGCAGACCCTCTCTGAGACGGACCTCAATAATTTTTACCCTCAACTATTATTCAGTTGATGGTGACTCTCTCTTTAATGCATTAACACTTTTGATTTTGACTATGGTTCTCATGCTTGTGAATTTAGTCCTTATAAGATATGATGCTACATGATCAGATGACCCTTCTGAGCTAAAAAAGAAAATGTCCTTTAAAGACTCCATTGCTTGTAATAATGATCAGACCTCATCATCCATGCCCTATCTTACATTCCCAGCCTCACCCACCCTGTATCTAACCACACGGGATTATTTGCTGTTTCTAAATACACACATATTTTTTGGCAATTCAATTTTATCTATAGGCTGTACCCTCTGCATGAGATGCTCTGCTCCACTTTTTTGGCCAGGAAAATTCATTCGTCAAAATAAAGCTTAGCCTGGCCAGCATAGCTAAATGATTGAGCATCAACTTGTGAACCAGGAATTCACGGTTTTGAATCCCTGTTGGGGCACATGCCCGGATGGTGAATGCGAAGCCCAGTGTAAGGCATGCAGAAGTAAGCCAATCGATGATTCTCTCTCGTCGTTGATGTTTCTGTTCCTCCCTCCCCCTTCCTCTCTGAAATCAATAAAAATATTTTTTAAAAGGTAATAAATAAAACTTAGATATCACTTCTCAGGGGAAACCTTCCCAGATTCCTTTCTGGAGAGTAATTTGCTCCCTCCTCTGTGCTTCTGGAGTTCTAAGTACACCTCTCTGATTTTTTACGATCTGTCTCCCACATAGATCTCAAACTTCTTCAACTCGGAAACAGACCAAGCATATAGCAAGCACGCAAATGATCATCCAATACATTTGGGTGACTCTCCCAGTTGTAAAATTCTGTTAACAGCTCATACCTAAAAGAGGTGCTGTAACATTTATTGCTCTCTTAATGCTGGCAATTAATACAGACTACCAGCCCTGTTTCAAAATGGCATTTTTAATGATTCAATTAACAACTTAAAAAAAACTGTCCTCCTAATTTACTTCTTGCAGTATTACTATTTTAAACTTTGCCTCCCACTGTAAGTCAATCCTCTCCGGGCAAGTATATCAAACTCTAAACCCAGATCCAATTATCTAGGAACACAATGATGTTCACACTGGGGCCTTGAGTGTGATTGCACTAGGGACCCAAAATACTAGGCAGTATCAGGAGACCCAGTAAACTCCTGCCTCTTCTAAGAAATTACTAGGATATAATTAAATTTCATTCACGAAGAAAAAGCTTCTGTATATTTATTTTCAGAAGGCAAATGCAGAAGGGAAAATCTTTGCTTTCAAGAATGTTGAAAATAGAGAAAAGCAATGCGACATGTGACCTCTTCTACGAAGTTCTTTCCTCCTTTCACGCCTACGCAAAAAAAGTTCAGATCTCTCTTTCTGCTTAATTATTCCACCTTTTGGCCTTGTCTTTCTGTCTCATTTAAAACTAGTAGAAATATGTCGAGAGCCTACATTTGGATGAGACAAATGACTGACCTTCCAGGAGTTTACAATCTGTGGAGAAGATAAACATATTAACATATACCTTAACTACCTCAATACAGAAGGGTAACATAATGGTTCACTTAATTTAGTGGAAGAATCCAACTGAGAGAGTATTTCCTTTTAAGTGAATATCAAGGAAGTCCTCTCAGCACTTAAGGATGAGAGGAATTTACATAAGTGGCACCATGAACACAGGCACAAAGCATGAAATAAATGACATACCCAGTAATGGTAAGTATCCCGTTGCAATTGAGATAAAGTGGGAATATACATGTGGGTGTATTTTAAAAAGTTAATTCTGACAAGATCTTTGGAGGTCAAACAGTCAAGACCTTAGGAGTTATAAAGAGGAATTTATATTTTATGCTTTTTCCCCTGAAAGTGTTACTTAATTTTGAACAAACCTAAAACTTACCAATAACTAATCAAGACAATGGTGGTACATAGACCACATTTTTACTATCTTTTTGTTTAATATATTCCCACTGTAGTTTCTCTCAAATGTAACCAGCTCTAGGTAATTTTGGGTAATGGATAAAAATCCCAGTTCTACCACTTGGGGGGAAGGCGCTTTAGGGAAATTATGTAACACTACTAAATTATCATTTTTTCATCTGTACAATGGGGTTAATTATAATAATGGCCACCTTGTAGGGTGAGTTTACTATATATATGTATTAGAGGCTGATGCATGAAGATTTGTGCAAGAAAGGGTCTTCCCTCCCCTGGCTGCCAGAACCATCTTCGCTCCAGCCCAGAGCCGCCTTTTTGCCTTTGCTCCTGCTGGAGCCACCTTTCCACCTTCAGGCTGCCCAGAGGCCTGGAGAGCTGGGTCAATTCGGAAAGCCCCAAGCTGCTCAGTGCCTGCATATGCAACTTAACCTCCATCTTTGCTGAGTTAATTTGCATACTCACTCCTGATTGGCTGATGGGCATTGGGAAGGTATGGTCAATTTGCATCTTTTTCTTTTATGTGTGTGTGTGTGTGGGGGGGGGGGGGTACTGAATCCTAACCTAGAAAATATCTCTATAGGATATAAATGGCATCTATTAAATGCCAACCCCTAAACACAAGCATCTAACCTGATAGCAAATTCTAGATCCACCCCAAGGTAGATGACTTTGTCCTTGTTTGTGGGTTTTGCCTCATTTCCTGGATTGTTCAAGTAGAACCGTTGTCCTTCATTAGGGCTGGGCACCTAGATGGCTTTCCAGCAAGCTAAGAAGAAAATCAAGAGATAAATATGATCTAATACAGGAAACACAGTTAAATTAGGAGAGAAAAAATAGCATCAGAGAATCCTGAAATCTCAGGTGGAGTTATTTGTTTTTGGTTTTCACATGGAATTTTAATCATAGTTAAGATTCAAATTCCCTCTAATTTAAGGATGGGGAGGGGAAAATTAAGTTTAGTCATGCATAATTTTAATTGGCCTCAAGCTTCAGTTGCTGTGGAAAGGCAACTTTCAAATCAGAAATGGGAAAAGCTTTCTCCTCATCATATTTTTCCATTCTGGTCCTAAGTTTCATCTCTTCTTCTATTTTCTGCCAACTTGGAAGTTGCATGGGGCCTACTGAATAATTGGTGCAATTTGCAGTATTGACTTGCAAAGATGCAAGTTCACACAAAGTAACATCAGTCTCTCTGATCGTTTAAAGAAAACTCATTACCAACCAAATAATTCATGAACTAAGGCCCATCTACAAAGGATAATTTGCACTAATGGTACTAAATTACGCTGATAAATGCGACAGGATTCAGAGGCAAAATTCTCGTTGTGTCAATATGGAGATATTTTCCAAGGTTTCCAAATGTAGATTCTCACTAGCAGGTGCTGATAATTCCACTTGGTGATGTTCCTTCCCACAGATTCAACATTAGTCCTCAAAAGTACTTGTGCTGCCGGGAGGTAATCAGCAGCCTTCTACAAGCAATCTGGAAGTATTGCTTATCCCTTGATTGGAAGAATATGTTAGTTCCTTGACTTTAAGATCCCCATTGAGACAGAACAAACTCAAGTTTGTCAAGTGGATTCTCTCAATCTCACCCTAGGAATGGAGCAGTGGCTGGCTTTTTTTTACAACCACCAGAAACCATTCAGAGCAGATTATTCTGCAGGTCACTGGGCAACATAGGACAGCCTTCTGGAAAACTCTGAACCTGGGTTGACTTCCAACCTAACAGAGCAGTTGTATAATCCCTCTTGAATTTTGCCCTCAGTTCTATCCCCTACCCACGTTAAACACCCTATTTTTCATGAGTACCACAAAGTTCATCAATCTCACCACTGTTCCACATTCAATAGCCAAAACCACATGGTCATCACAGTCCCTGTGTTTCTTTATCGCTCCATGTTGTTCCTACTGATTCTCAGGCCACTTTTCACTCCCTCTGGATAGTCATACTGTGGTGCTCTACACCTTACACAGCCATTTTCCTCTTGATATTTTCAATTAATCCAGCCCACATCCCTGTTCATGGAGAAGCCTTGTCAGCTTCCATGTTCTATTTTGGACTCTGTCAGAAGGAAGTAGAAAGAGGACTCATGGGACAGTGTCTGTAAAGTCCACAGTAATATTCAGTAATATCCTAGGTCTCCATATTCACTCACCACTCATTCACTAACTCACCCAGAGCAACTTCTAGTCCTACAAGCTCCATGCATAGTAAATGCCCTATGCAAGTGTACCATTTTTTATTTTTTATGCCATATTTTACTGCACTATTTTTTATATTATGATATGTTTATATACACAAATACCATTGTGTTACCATCACCTATAGTATTCAGTATAATAGTATACTATACAGATTTGTAGTCTAGTAGCAATAAGCTATACCACAGAGCCTAGGTGTGTGGTAGGTGCTATATCATCCAGGTTTGTGTTAGTGCACCCCATCAATTTTTCCACAATGACAAATTCATCTAATGAAGGAAACGTCAATTTTAATAAATCTTTATAAAATTAATCTCCATTAGGAGGGATATGTCCCAGTGCTTAATATAATGTCAACACACTCAATTAATATAAACAAATATTTGCTAATCAATAAATATAGATTAATTTCTAGCTGGGAAAAAACATTTGCCAAGACAAAGTTTCTTTTAGTAAAATAGCATAAAGAGTGTTGGCCTCCATGTACCTAGAATTGCTTAAGGATTTATCAATCTGGGGATTGATCATCCAGGATGTTAAAAACTTACCTTGAAGACTGGCTCTACTTTAGGGAAAAGCAGGAAGCAGATCACACTCTGGAGAATTAAAGCTAACGTGACAAAGCAACTCCAGTTCTGGCAGGTTCTGGTAGGCATTTCACCTCCTCTCATGTTTTCAGAAGAACTCTGAGTTAACCCCAATAAAATTCCAATTGTGATCTGTCATTTTTTTTATTATCCTCAGCTTAACAGGCACAAGGAGCTTTAGGGAAGGTAGCTGATGAGAATCCTTCAAGATATATAATATAGTGATGATATTTGGAAGTAAATGAAGACTTTTGGGAGACTGGTTTAATGAAATGTACTAGGTGTAGGACTGTCATTTAGGTGAAATAAGTTTTTAAAGGCTTGGTTTCCTCCACCTAGAACAAGAAATTTCTTCCTCAGCCTCAGTTTTTATAAGGTATAGTGGAAAACCTTTTCAAATTCCCTGGTAAAGGTAATGCAAACAGACACTTTTGCAAGATAACATTTGTGGCAAGAGCAAACACATTTTGGAGCTTGGAATAAAGTTCTGAAGAAGTATGGAAGCCAGGTTCTAAGCCCTGAGCGGCAAACAGATCCTCATTCTTTTCTCACCTGTTTGTCTCATCTGTTTCTCTTGGTGAGAACAAGCTGAGAGAGTGGAAAATAGTAAGAAAGATGGGCTTATATAAAATCTATATGATTGATGACCTTTTCCTTGGCCTACTTCAACTCCAGTAAGAAATAGGGAAAGGAGAGAGGAAGAAGCAGACTGAATATTATGTGAGAGAGACACATGGATTGGTTGCCTCCTGCCCTGAGCCCAACTCAGGCTGAAGTCAAACCTGCAACTGTGGTACATGCCCTTGATGGGAATCAAACCCAGGACCCTTCAGTCCATGGGCTGACACTCTATCCACTGAGCCAAACTGGCTGGGGCAATGAGTTTTATAACATTATCTAGTATGAGTTCATTGTCACTACATGATGGCTGGAGAACAGTTTCTTAAGTGTACCCTAGAATCTTAACTCATAGTCCATAGTCCATCTGTTTTCATTGCTCACAACAAAGTCATAGTTGAAAGAAAAGGGCAAGACAAAAGCAAACTAGACCAACTTGTTTTTTGTCTTTTAAATGGACACTAGTTCTACAATTTCACCAGGTCCCCGAGAGTCATGAAAAATATCCATTACATCACTTTTGAAAATTTACAACAGCACATGTTTTATAAATATACCAAAGACCATGGAAAGCTTTTCATTCTGAAACTCAGAGAATAATCAGCTGGGTGAGTTACAGCTCTTCAAGCATTTCCAGTCCTTCTTAAACATCACAGATTCAATTTTCAGATTCAGAAGTCATCATTGCGGTTTGATGGTCTCTCCAGGGTCCTATCTCCTATAATATGAATGCTTATGGTATTTGCTATATAGTTGCATAACCATGATATGATTAATTAAAAATGGGTATCATTTTAAAATACATTTGAGCTTAATTATATGCGCTTCTAATAGGGAACATTTAAACATTACATGATTGTATTAAAACAGCTGGTGAGCTATGGCCTAGGAAGAGATTTTAAATCCTGGCATTTAAGTTTTGTGCGCATGTGAAAATGGGTAACTGTTTCAGGAAGCTCTTGTCCTAAATTATTGACCCAGTGATAAATTCATCAAATATGTCTTCAATAAAAACTTGAGTGAACGTCTATTATGTGAAAAGCTATTTTGTTGTGCATTGCATAAATGAAGACGTATAAAGACAACCTTTCAATTACAGTTTATTAAGCAAGTTGTAATTCAAATATAGAGTACCACCAATGCTTAATAATGACTCTCAGCTACTAGAGTGTCTTCTTGATAAAATTATTGGTAAAATAATTATTGATAAAATTAAAAGAATGTTTAGAGTCCAATACTCCTTTAAATATGAAGAAATCGAGGCTACTGGTTACTTTGCTCAGACCTGGCTCATAGAAAAAAAAAATGTAGGATAAGGAAGGAACGTGGCTGACTACAGAATCCAGATGTCCTAACTTAACCCTATGGTCAAATATTTCAGACTTCCACCTCGGGTCTGTAATATTTTTGTACGATCTTTGTCTGGCTCTGGTGTCAGAGTAGCTTCATAAAATGAATTGGGAGGTGCCCTTTCCCTTCTATTTTCTGGAAAAGATTGTATAGAATTGCATTAATTCTTTAAACATTTAGCGGAACTCTGCAGTGAAATCATCTGGACCTGAATAGCTGTTTTTATGGAGTTTTTGAAATATGAATTAAATTTTCTTAATTGTTATATACAGCTATCCAAATGGTCTATTTCTGCTCTCTATATGGGACTCCAATAATATGAATGTTAAATCTTTTGTTATAGTGTCATCTGTCCCTAAGGCTCCACTTATTTATTTTAGTCTACATTCCCTCTGCTTTCCAGATTTAATCATTTTTATTATTCTTTTAGTTTAATGATTTTTTTCAGTATCCTTTCCATTTTACTGTTGAGTATATCTACTGAGTTTTTTGTTTATTATGGTGATCATATATTTCTGTCCTAAATTTCCCATTTCGTTCTTTAAATCTTCCATTTAGTTGCTAATACTGTCTCATTGTTTGTTTGTTCGTTTGTTTGTTTCAAGCACGTTCATCGTGCTCATGCACTATTTTTTTATGATGACTATTTTAAATTCATTGCCAAATAATTCTAAGATCTCTGATAGCTCAGTGTTAGAATCTATTGATTGTTGTCATCATTCAGTTTGAGATCTTCATTGATCTTACTACGATGAGTGAATTTCAATAGAAACCTGGATATTTGTGTATCATGTTCTGACACTGTGAATCTTACTTGTACCTTCTGCTGTTCTGACTTCTTTGGACATCACTCTTACTGAATGGAGGTGAGCCTTCTGACTCTCCTTAAGCCTCCAATGATACCTCATTGGCTAGGAGGAGCAGGAGTGCCTCATGGTTGTCTTTATATGTTCTTCACCGGCATCAGGGGGGGAGGGGTGACCTCATGATGGTTGGGTGATGTTAAAAATCCCAATTTATACTTGGCCTTCTCTGAAAATATCCCAGTAGTGTGGGAAACTTGTTGTGCTTGACAGCCATTTTGTAGTAAGCTCCAGCCACGTTAGCACTAACCTCGGGCTAGGTTTCTATTACCCCAAACCCTATCTCTTTCCCGTAAGCCAGGTGTTTTGCCTTAAGGGCTAGGCCAGGTGTTTTGCCTTAAGGGCTAGGCCTCATTCCTCCTTCTCCCTATAAAAACCCCTGAACTCCTCCTGAATAAATGAGACTTGATCAGAACTTTGTCTTGTCTCCATTCCTTGTGTCTTTTGTTCCTTTCATCCCAACTTCCCCTCTAGGGTCCTCGTTGACTTAACCCCCGTGTTGAGACACAGTAGTGGGTATGGGGGCTCCTCATGTCAGCCTGGTGAATTCTTAAAATCTAGGTCCCCACTTGGCCTTTGCTGATGGGTATGGCAGTAAAGGTGGGGACACCAATTTTTCTGTGGTATTCGGCAGAAATAGAATACACAAGTTTTCTGCCTTCTTATGATTTTACTTTCCTTGCCCTGTGGTTAGAGAGCAGAATTTTGTCAGTGGGAAATAGGCGAGGGGGAGTGGTGTGTGTTAGGGGGATGCTGGAGGGAGCTGGAAGGATCAACATCCATTAGTACTTCTAGTTTTCTGGCTTCTTTTTTTCTTTTCTAACATTATTGATTTCAGAGAAGAAGGAAATGGGATAAAGCGATAGAAATATCAGTGATGAAAGGCTATCATTGATCAGCTACCTCCTGTATGCCCACTCTAGAGATCACCCCTCAGCCTAGGTATGTGCATTGACTGGGAATTGACCCATGACCTCCAGGTTCATAGGTCAATGCTCAACCACTGAGCCATGCCAACCAGGTGGTTCCTGGCTTCTTTAGCTCCAAGTCAAAGCCAGGAAATGTATCACCATGTTGCTGTTCCTTGGGTTTTGAAGTCCCTAGCTTTCTTCTCCTCACTTTTAAAAGTTCTCTGGTGTTTGTCCTGGAATTTATTTGTATTAATGAGAGGAATAGAAGCAAGTATGTCTACTCCATTTCTCCTGAGCAGAAGTTTAGTTCCATGCCTGTTTTTATGACCTCCTTTTGTAAAGGAATAACCCCCAATATTTTAAAGCTAAAAAATCATCTTGTTCATGTTATGCTTTGGAATATTGAAAAACTGCATCATTGTACCCTCAAGTCTGTCAGATACAGGGGCCAGGAGGAACCTTGACTGTCAAATATCCCATCACTTCACACTTGTCCTTGTGCATTGCCCTAGAAACCGCTCATGGGATCTTCACCACTCCTGCAACCTGTCATTGGAGGGCCAATGAACATTGTTAGAGTGTGTCCTCAGGATGTTCTCAAGCTTCCAGTCATTAGGTAATCTGAGTACCATTGAGCTCCCTACAAAGGTGATAACAGCTGCCCCCCCTAACTATGGCTTGTCTTGACATTTGGACCTCAATACAATTCCATTAACTCCTAAAGACCAAGCTCCAATCCTTTCTCTGAACAGAATCTGGAAACCTGACAAGGTACCAAGTGAGAGCTATTTTTTCCTTTTCCTGCTCACATACATTGTCCTCTTAGCCTTCCTTCCAACCAAAATTCCTCCTTCCTCGCCTACATTAAAAAAAAGAAAATGCCCCATGTATATTCATGTATATAAGCAATTAAAATGGGTGATTTCATTCCTTACATTATTTCTATTCATTCTTGTCCTAAGTCAAATACTGCCAAACAAATATTGCAAGCATATTAAATGCATTAGGGGATTCAAAATGGTGTGTGACAATATCTCTGATGTCAAAGACCTGATAATCTAGTTTGGGAGATATTATTCATACTCCGAAAGAAAGTCTAAATAAAAAATAAACTAGTGTTAATGTGCTATGTCTGGAAACTTAAAAAAAAATCCTCATTAGTGTTTTTCTCTTGATTTTCAAAAACAACACTAAAACTACCAGAAACTGACCTCTGAAAGTTTGTCCAATCTTATTTGACTAGTAAATGGTGATTCGGGGACTAAAACTTGGCTTTCTCTATTCTCTGAGTACAGGACCATGTTAATACTCTTTTAGTAAGATTCATAATTATGTCAGTTCATACAAATAAAATTTATCTGAAGATTAAACTGGAGAACGATAACAGGAAGAAAAGTTAGGAAACTGACTGCAGAACCAAATTAAACTATAAAAACAAGCAGCTTTTAGAAACCTCCAGAGATAAAGACTTAAGTTGTTCATTTTCTAATGGCACATACTGAAGGAGAGGGAGAAGAAGAAAAAGAAAGAGGAGAAGAAGGAGAAGGAGAAAGAAGAGGAAGAGGAGAAAGAAAAGGTAGAGGAAGAAGAGGAGAAGAAGGAAGAGAAGGAGGAGGAGGAGGAGGAGGAGGAGGAGGAGGAGGAGGAGGAGGAGAAGAAGAAGAAATAATTATCTATTTCTCCTAACAATCTAAGACCAAATTCTGTTTATTCTTGTTTTAATGCCTAAAGCTCTTACTGTCTGATAGTTCCTCATTCAATAATTAGTAAGTGGTAAACAAGTAAGATTTAAAGTTGCCTAATAAAAGTATCCTTATAGCAGGCACTAAAAGTATCAAGAAGTTGTAACTAGTAAAAATGGTTTTCAAATAGTATTCTGTAAGCCAAAGTATTTGATGATGTGGGGAAAAAATACATGTAAAACATTCTAAAGGCAAAGACTATGATAAATTTTACTTTTTACTATATTTCCTTTGCTTAGAACAATGTACAGCA
>PVJN01060491.1:0-11558 GCA_004026805.1 Lasiurus borealis
AACAGACTGAAATTATAGCAGGAAGATTAAAGTTAGGTGGGGTAGATGGGAGATCAATCAAGGGACTTGTATGCATGCATATAAGCATAACCAATGAACACAGACACTGGGGGGGTTGGGGTATGCCTGGGAGGGAGGGGGGGCATGGGGAAACATGTATAAAAAATTAATTAAAAAAATAAATAAATAAATAAATAAATAAATAAATAAATATTAAATTTAAAAAAAAAAATATTTGAAACTGTCATTTTTGTTCTGTGGGTTCCAAAAGACTTGCAGGGGATGTATACTAAATTTTAACCTATTTCAAAGATGTAATTTGATAGGAACAAGCTATCTTTTTTTCTCAATGAATGTTCTTATGGTTACATGTCAATACAAATTATTCTTCCGTTATTATCACAAATATAGTTTTATGAAGGCTTAGAATTGGGTAATCTATTTTTATAAAGTACTAAAAGAACATTACTCAGAGTTTTCTTACTGAATTTAATTGTAACCAAGTATACTTTTCCTATATTTTCTATCAATAATCCTTTCATTTATTATATCAGGTTTCTTTAGAGGCAGAGAACCAAAACAATGGGACATACATTTCTGTGTGTGTGTGTGTGTGTGTGTGTGTGTGTGTGTGTGATAATATGCAAATTGACCATCACACCCTCACACAAGATGGCCACCCCCATGTGGGCACAGGATGGCCATCACAAGATGGCTGGCAGGGGAGGGCATTTGTGGGCAACCAGGCCAGCAGGGGAGGGCAGTTGGGGACTATCGGGCTGGCAGGGGAGCAGTTAGGCATCAATCTGCTGGCAGGGGAGTGATTTGGGGTGATCAGGCTGGCAGGCAGAAATGGTTAGGGGCAATCAGGCAGGCAGGCAGGCAGGCAGGCGAGCAGTTGGGAGCCAGCAGTCCCGGATTATGAGAAGGATGTATGACTGCTGGTTTAGGCCCAATCCCCGTGGATATCCCGGCAGTTGGACATCTCCTGAGAGATCCCAGATTGGAGAGGGTGCAGGCTGGGCTGAGGGATACCCCATCCCCTGTGCACTAATTTCATGCACTAGGCCACTAGTATATATACTGTATATATATTTTCAGAAAGATGATAGATAGATGATAGATAGATAGATAGATAGATAGATAGATAGATAGATACCGAGATTTTATGAAATTAGCTCACTTGAATGTGGATTGGAAGTTTGAAATCTTCAGAGCAGATAGGCAGGGTGGGCACCTAGGGAATGAGTTGATGTTGTAGTCCTGAGTCCTAAGGCAATCTGGAGGAAGAATTCCTTCTTTTTAGTGGACCTCAGTCTTTTCTTTTTTTTCCATTTTCAATTACAGTTTACTTTCAATATTATTTGTATTGGGTTCAGATGTACACAGTTTAGGGTTAGGTAATCATATGCTTTACATAATGTTCCCTTCAATATTTCCAGTACCCAAAAAGCAAATACATAGTTATCAATGTTATTGACTATATTCCCAATGCTTTATTTACATTCTCATGATTATTTTGTAACTATCAATTTGTACTTCTTAATCCTTTCACCTCTTTCTTCCTGTCCCTCACACCTCCTCCACACTGTCTGTGAGTATGTTTTAATATTGTTTGTTTATTTTGTTTTTTTTTTCATATAATTTCTCCAACTAAGGGGTTTTTTATTTATTGGTTGATTTAAAGCGAGAGGAAAGGAAACACACACACACACATGCACACGAGAGAGAGAGAGAGAGAGAGAGAGAGAGAGAGAGAGAGAGAGAGAGAGAGAAACCAATTTGTTGTTGCAATTAGTTATGCATTAATTGGTCGATTCTTTTATGTGCTGTGACTGGGGACCATACCCACAAGTTTGGCATATCAGGTGATGCTATAACCAACTGAGCTATCCAGACATGGCTATTTTGTTTTTTAGAGTGTGTCTCTCTGACTGACTTATTTTGTTGGGTATAATTGCCCTCTGGATCCATCCATTGCTGTCACAAATAGTAAGATTTTATTCTTTCTTATGACTGATTAATATTTCATTATGTACATGTACCACAGTCTTTTTCTCTTATGGCCTCCAAGTAATTGGATGAGGCCCATTCACATTATTTTTGTTGTTGTTGTTGTTGTAGTCAATCATCACCTAAAGATATTTTTTATTGATATTTTAGAGAGATTGGAAGGGGAGTGAGTGAGACAAAGAAAGAAACATTGATGTTAGAGAGACACATCCATTGGTTGCCTCCTGCACACATGCCAACTGGGGTTGGGTATCAAACCTGAGACCAAGGTATGTGCCCTTACTTGAATCAAATCCTCCACCCTTCAGTCCAAGGTCCAATGCTGAACCAAACGGGCTAAGTCCCATTCATATTATGGATAATAATTTGCTTTACTCAGTGTCTACTTATTTAAATCTTAATCTTATCTAAGAAACATTTCTTCACATCAAAATATTGACTGGTGTTTGACCAAATATCTGGGCACCATAATTTAACCAAGTTGACACATAAAATTAACCATCACTCTATCTGTTTGTCTATCATTTATATATCTGTCTGACTACTTATCTATATTAGAGTTCTATTATTGGTAATGAAGTAACACAAATTTAGTAGCTGAACACAACACACATTTATAATCTCAGATTTCTGCATATCAGGGTTTCACAAGGCAAAATTCCAGTTATTAATTGTGTTCAATACAAAATAAGTCTTTATTCTTTTTGATTATGTAAAGAATTAGTTCCTTTGCCTTTTTAAAATGTATTTATCTTTATCGTTGAATGGGGAAGAAAACACTAACTCCCTCCATCCTGCACTCACCCCTCTCAGGCCTTCACCACACTATTGGCTAAGCATAACTATATACTATATATATAAAAGCATAATATGCAAACTGATTGAATGCCAGAGTGACTGGTTGGCTATGATGTGCACTGACCACCATGAGACAGACATGCAACATAGGAGCTGCCCCTAGCCCATAGACCCCAATCGACTGATGGGGAACTGGGAACTAGGGGTGGGTGGTGTTGGGCTGGGGAGTTGCTGGTTGCCCCAAACACAGAGGGCCACTTGCATTGTTTGGGTATTAGCCCCATTACTCCAACTTTAAAGTCAGCAACATTGGGCAGAATCTTCCTTGCATAGCCATCTCTCTGATCCCATTGTCCCATCTTTTTCTCTAACCCTGAGTCATTTTTTCCCTCCTTATTCAACCTGTAAAGGTCCTTGTGAACAGAACCTTGTGACAGGCCCTTGGGAAATGAGCCTTGAATAACCTAGGATCGTTATTTAATTTCCCTATTTAAGGTCAGTTTACTAACAACCTTAGTTATATTGGCAACCTCAATTATTCTGTCACATATCATATTCACAAATCCTGGGTATTGGCATGTGGACAATTTAGGGACCATTATTATGCCTTTTATTTTCTCTGTTTCTACATAATCTTTAAACTTCATTACTTTTAAAATATTGGTATAAAGTTATTAAATGTAAATTGCACAGAGTTGTCATGAGGTCTAGGAATATTTAATGATATTTCACAAAAATTCAAAAAATAAAGCAGAAAAGATGTGCTCTGTTTATTCTTCAATGAGGCAATAACACTGTCAATCAAAAAAAGAGGATTTTAAATATCCCTCCCAATAATTAAGCATAGAGCTTGCTTATCTGAGCAGCAGTAAAACATAAACACAGAGCCAGGATTATTGTACCTAGAGCATCCGTCATTATGCTCATCACAAAGCAGTAAGCCAGTATTTTATAGTGCTCATTGGAGTGAATCAAAAGCTTCATAAGTAGTAATGTACAAATATGAAATATTTAAAGATGTTGTCAGTGTAGGATGCTAGTTATTATTTGGAGTTCTGAAATATGAAATCCAATGTAGGAAACAGAATAATTAGTATCCCTGTGAGATTAACAAATTTGGTTTTTAAGTAACCCAGGCCTGTACTAGAATATAAACCGTAATCCTTTTTAGTTACATAATTCTTTTTCTTAATTTTCAGTCTTTTTGAGACTTTAAAATAAGATCATTAAAAGCAAAAACCTGTACACAAATTTTTCAAGTTGCTGTCATTAGCTGTAATAGCCTAAAATTGAAAACAACCCATTGTCCCCTGTGGGTAAAAACTTAAACTCTGGCACATTGATACAATGGAATGCTACTGAGCAATAAAGAAAGAGAAAATCCGTGGCCAGTTTGGCTCAGTAGATAAGAGTGTCAGACTGCAGACTGAAGGGTCCCACGTTCAATTCCAATCAAGGGTACATGCCTGGGTTATGGGCTCAGTTCCCAGCAGGGGGCATGCAGGAGGCAGCCAATCAATGACTCTCATTATTGATGTTTCTATCTCTCCCTCTCCCTTCCTCTCTGAAACAATAAAAAAAATATGTTTTTAAAAAGGGAGCAAAACCAATGGACATAGATGGGGGAAGGGAGAGGTCAATGGAAGGAAAAGGAGACTTATGTAACCTTTTAAACAATAAGAATTTAAATTTAAAAAAGAAGAAGATAATGAAGATCCTAAAATTCTTGAGTTAAAAAATGGCAAATGCGCCCTGACCATTTCGGCTCAGTGGATAGAGAGTCAGCCTGTAGACACAAGGGTCCCAGGTTCGATTCCAGTCAAGGATATGTACCTTGGTTGCGGGCACATCTCCAGTGGGGAGTGTACAAGAGGCAGCTGATCCATCTTTCTCTCTCATTGATGTTTCTGACTATCCCTCTTCCTTCCTCTCTGTAACAAAAATGGCAAATGCGAGAGAAACCAAGATGGCCACATAGGTAAACACCTAAACTGCTGCCTCGCACAACAATTTCAAAACTACAACTAAAAGACAAAAATGTACATCATCCAGAACAATAGGAAATCTGGCTGAGTGGAAATTCTTCAACTAGAAGGAAATAGGAAAGCACACTGAGACTTACAGTAGCTGCAGAAAGCAGAGGTACGGAGGCAAGTACATAGAGAGGGCTGACAACTGAGTACACGGCTAGCTTTCTTGATCAAGAGGGAGACAAAAGCTGCCGACTGCTCTGAACTCCAGTTCCAGGTGAGACTCTGGGGGCCTAGACTCATATGGGGAGAAATAAGACTGTCCGGCAGCAGGTGAAACTTGAGGGCAGCTTTCTTGCAGAGTTGCCTGCAGTGATTACCGAGGGACACTGAGAACTATGGGTCTCTTAGGGCAGGGCTGATGGGAAGGGAAGCCATCACTGTTTGCTCTGCCTTGAGACTCTGGCCCATTCAAGCTGAGTACAGAGGCTTTTGCATATGAATGGCCTAGTCCTTTAAATTTTAAACTTACCTAACAAATTGTAGCTGAGTCAATGACACCCAGAGCATCCAAGGTTCCACAACAGCTTGCATTGCTTCACAGCTGGACTTCATCTGGACACCTCTAAAACCCAAACAAAGAAGAGGAATCTGAATATCTCTCTGCAGCTCCTGCTGGGTGGCCTCAGGCAGAGCCTAAATTAGCACCTACTTGGAGATACAAGAGCCAGTATACCCACGGGTCAGAGTTGGACCATACATATTACAACTCCTCAAATCCATAAGGAACACAATCAGGGGACAAACTAACTGAGCATCAAAGCCCCACTGAAGCAACTCTTGTCTCATATGGGTGTCTCCAGCACAGAAGTTCTCCCATCATAGAAACAGCTGATCCTCACAACCAATTGGCCTGGAGGCCAATAACCCCAGTGATACAACAACAATCAAGGCTTAACTACAACAAGACCATGCACACAGCCCACAAAGGGATGCACCAAGAGTATCCACCTCAGGTAACTGGGGAGGCTGAACCACTGGGCCCTATAGAACACCTACTACACAAAGCCACTCTATCAACTCAGGAAAGCAGCCAAAATGTGGAGACAAAGAAACAGATCACAGATGAAAGAAATAGAGGAAAACAAATGACTGGATAGAGTTCAAAACCACAGTTATAAGGTTTTTCAAATATTTTCTAGAAAAGGCTGATTCATTTAGCAAGACCCTTGAGAATATGAAAAGGGACCAACTAGAAATTAAGCATACACTGACTGAAATAAAAAATATTATACAAAGACCTAACAGCTGACTAGAGGATCACAAGAATCAAGTGAAAGATTTGAAATACAAAGAGGCAAAAAACACCCAACTGGAAAAGAAAAAAGAATCCAAAAATTGAAAGATAGTGTAAGGAGACTCTGGGACAACATCAAGCATACCAAAATCTGAATTATGGGAGAGCCAGAAAAAGAGAGCAAGATATTGAAAACCTATTTGAAGAAGCAATGACAGAAAACTTCCCCCACCTGGTGAAAGAAATAGACTTACAAGTCCAGGATGCACACAGAACCCCCAACAAAAGGAATCTAAAGAGGACCACACCAAGACACATAATTAAAATGCCAAGAGCAAAAAACAAAGACAGAATATTAAAAGCAGCAAGAGAAAAATAGTTACCTACAAGGGAACACCCATACAACTGTCAACTGATTTCTCAACAGAAACTATGCAGGCCAGTTGAGAGTGGCAAGAAATATTCAAAGTGATGAATAGCTAGTAAAGCCCTACCCAGTAAAGCTATCATTCAGAATTGAAGGTCAGATTGAGAGCTTCACAGATAAGAAAAAGCTAAAGGAGATCATTACCGCCAAACCAGTATTATATGAAATGCTGAAGGGTATTCTTTAAGAAGAGGAAGAAGAGAAAAGTAAAGATAAAAATCATGAACAACAAAATGAAAACAAATACATATCTATCAACAAGTGAATCTAAAAATCAAGTGAATAAAAAATCTGATGAACAAAATAAACTGGCGAATATAATAGAATCAGAGGCATAGAAAGGGAGTGGACTGACAATTCTCCAGGGGAAAAGGGTGTGGGGGGTACAAAAGAGACTGGACAAATATTGTACACCTATGGATGAGGACAATGTGTGTGGGGAGGGAGAGTTAAGGACCGAGGGAGGGGTGGGAACTGGGTAAATGGTAACTATGGGGGAGAAAAAGAGGAATAATTGTAATAATCTGAACAATAAACATTTATTTTTTAAAAATGGCAAATTCAAAAGCTATATAAACTTGCAAACACTAAATTGCAAGTTTATTTATGAGAAAGTAATGGAGTAAAGTAATGGAATAAAGAAAATTTGTCAGATATTTGTAGCCACAGGAGAAACCAAGATGGCAGCATAGGTGAACACCTACATTGCTGCCTCGCACAACAATTTCAAAACTACAACTAAAAGACAGAACGGACATCATCCAGAACCACAGGAAAGTTGGCTGAGTGGAACTTCTACAACTAAAAGGTAAGAGAGGGACTCACGGAGACTCAGAGGAGCTGCAAAAAGCTGAGGTATGGAGACACGCACATGAGGAGAGCAGGCATTGGTGTGCCTGGCTGGCTTCCTCTGGTGGGAGAGAGACAGAGACTCCCAACTGCTCTGAACCCCTTATCCTCTGGCGCTGAACCCCAAGTGTGAGCAAGACTCCTACGAGGGGTGTCTGGACTGTGAAAATGGAGAAGTAAACCGAAATTTAGGAGAGCCATGAAAGAGAAGAAGTCTGGTGGCACGCACACCACTGCGCAAAGAAGACTGTGTCGTTGGTTTTTTCTAGTAAACAGGAGACAGAGCCTCCCAACTGCACCACTTCTAACTGTACTGAATCCCCAATTTCAGGTGAGACCCTGGGGACCCAGACTCATACAGGTCCTGGTGTGCAAGGGAACCGGAAAGGCAGAGGTCTAGATGCATGTGCGCATGCACACAGAAAGACTGTAATGATTACAGGGAGACACTTGAGACCCAGGGGCCGCCTAAGGCGGGGTTGATTGGAAGCCAAGGTGGTCTGCTAAACCCTGAGACTCCACCCCATCCAAGCTCAACAGAGAGGCTTTTGCAGCTTTGCAAATCTTCTATCATAAGGCTGATTCCAACACAGTAGTTCTCCCAGAATAGGGAAAATGGGGAGACAAAGGAATAGATAACAAGCAAAGAAATGGAGGAAAGCAAACAACTGGATATAGAGTTCAAAACCACGATTATAAGGTTTTCCAAAAATTACTTAGAAAAGATGGATAAATTTAGTGAGACCCAAGAGGAGATGAAAAAGAACCAACTAGAAATTAAACATACACTGACTGAAATAAAAAATATTATACAGAGACCTAGAGGAAGGTAGAATCAAGTCAAAAATTTGAAATATAAAGAAGCAGAAAACACTCAACTGGAAAAGCAAGAAGAAAAAAGAATCCAAAAATGTGAAGATAATGTAAGGAACCTCTGGAACAACTTCAAGCACACCATCATCAGAATTAATAGGGTGCCAGAAGAGAGAAAGCAAGATACTGAAAACCTATTTGAAGAAATAATGACTGAAAACTTCCCACATCTGGTGAAAGAAATAGACTTACAAGTTCAGGAAGCACACAGAACCCCATATAAAAGGAATCCAAAGAGGACCACACCAAGACACATCATAATTAAAATACCAAGAGTAAAGGACAAAGAGAATATTAAAAACAGTAAGAGAAAAACAGTTCATTACCTACAAGGGAGCACCCATACTATTGTCAGCTGATTTCTCAACAGAAACTATGCAGGCGAGAAGGGAGTGGCAAGAAATATTCAATGTGATGAATAACAAGAACCTACAACCAAGAATACTCTACCCAGCAAAGCTATCATTCAGAATTGAAGGGTGGTTAAAGAGCTTCACAGATTAAAAAAAAGCTAAGGGAGTTCATCAACCAGTATTTTATGAAATGCTGAAAAATACTCTTTAAGAAGAGAAAGAAGAAGAAAAAGGTAAAGATAAAAATTATGAACAACAAATACATATCTATCAACAAGTGAATCTAAAAATCAATGAATTGAAAATCTAATGAATAGAATAAACTGGTGAATATAATAGAATCAAGGGCATAGAAAGGGATTGGACTGACAATTCTCAGGGGGAAAGGGATAAGGGGGTGCAGGGAGAGATTGGACAAAAATCATACATTTATGGATGAGGACAATGCAGGGGGAGGTAAGGGTAGGGAGGGGTGGGAGCCAGGTGGAGGGGAGCTATGGGGGGGAGGTTAAGGAGAAACAAATGTAATAAATTGAACAATAAAGATTTATTAAATAAAAAAAGGAAAATTTGTTCTGTAAAACAAAGGCGGGGGAACAAACTATGAGTACATGATACAAGATAGATAGACTTCAGAGCATTTAGCTTGGAGAAAAACAACTTCAAAACATTATATAGTATACTGGAGTCCTGATGCACAAAATTCATGCATTGGTGGGTATCTCTCAGCCCAGCCTGCACCCTCTCCTATCTGTGACCCCTCAGGGAATGTCTGACTGCCAGTTTAGGCCCAATCCCACCAACATCCTTCTCACAATTCAGGACTGCTGACTCCCAACCACTCACCTGCCTGCCAGCCTGATTGCCCCTAACTGTCCTTCCCTGCAAGCCGGTCACCTCTAACTGCCCTCCCTTGCCAACCCACTTGCCCCTAACTTCCCTCCCTTCTGGTCATGCCTAACTTCCCTCCTTTGCCAGCCTGGGCACCCTTGATTGCCCTCCCCTGTTGGCTTGGTCACCCCTACCTACCTTCACCTGCCATCCTGGTCACCCCCAACTTCCCTCCCCTGCAGGCCTGGTTCCCCCCAACTCCCCTCCCTTGCAGGCCTGGTCCCCCACCAACTGCTCTCCCCTGCTGGCCATCTTGTGGTGGCCATCTTGTGTCCACATGGGGGCAGCCACCTTGTGTGTTGGAGTGATGGTCAATTTTCATATTATCTCTTTATTATATAGGATTAATCTATTTATACAACATACTTAAATCTGTGGAGTTAGAGAGAACTGGTTAATGGTTTGATTTGCTAGCTTTTAAGGGTAAGATGTTTTGCAAATACAAAGGATAGCACAAAAGTTCCTACTTAATAATGAAAAAGGTTTGGGTTGGGGGGGTTGTTTTTGTTTTTTCTGGTTTCTGCTGATCTTTTTTTTTTTTAATTTTTATTGTGTTACATGTATACATATCTTCTCATTGCTCTCCCCCCGCACCCTCCCAGGCGAAAAAGGTTTTTTCCATCTTAATTGAGATAATGGCTATACAAATGTATACCTATGGTAAAATTGCCTCAAACTACACCCAGAAGCACATACCCATGCAGGTACTCACAATTAAGTGCATGTAATCAAGTAAATAATGCACTGTTAGTTCCTTGATTTTAATATTGTGTCACAGTTACAGAAAATGCCATTTTGAGGAAAGGGGCATGAAGGACTCATGTGATTATTTGTGCTATTTTTGCATCTTCTTATAAATCTATAATCATCACAAATTTTAAAAAATTAGATCAATCATGTGAAAGACTGCACAATAAATGCTTAATGGGTAATAATCTTCAGTATCAAGAGTAAAATCAATCAAACAGGGGGGAAAAAGTACCAGTGAATATTCTCATATTAAAACAAACACTAAATTGCAAGTTTATTTATGAGGAAGTAATGGAGTTTGGAGTGGATTTCAGAACATATTTGATGTTATACTATAATGTGGATTTATTGGTTTCCAACATGATTTTGATATATTTATAAACAAGTTCAAATTTGAAATTTTATCAACAATAGTGTATTCAGGCAGTTGGATACAAATATCTCCTTGGTTCATTACATCAAAGCTGTTTCTTACGGCCAAAATCGGTTTGGCTCAGTGGATAGAGCCTCAGCTCTCGGACTCAAGGGTCCCGGGTTTGATTCCGGTCAAGGGCATGTATCCTGGTTGCGGGCACATCCCCAGTAGAGGGCGTGCAGGAGGCGGCTGATCGATGTCTCTCTCTCATCGACATTTCTAGCTCTCTATCCCTCTCCCTTCCTTTCTGTAAAAAATCTATAAAATATATTTTAAAGCCGAAACTGGTTTGGCTCAGTGGATAGAGCATCGGCCTGTGGACTCAAGAGTCCCAGGTTCGATTCTGGTCAAGGGCATGTATCTTGGTTACGGGCACATCCCCAATAGGGGATGTGCAGGAGGCAGCTGATCGATGTCTCTCTCTCATCAATGTTTCTGACTCTCTATCTCTCTCCCTTCCTCTCTGTAAAAAATCAATAAAATATATTTTTTTAAAAAGCCGTTTCTTACAAAACTGTAATTTAAAGTTAAAGCCACAGCCCATCTATATATTGCTTTAGAAAGCATTAATTTTTACTCAGATTTTGAAAAATATTAAATATTGATGGGTCATAGCTACAAATTTATATAAAATGACTACATGCAATTATTAAGTTACATTTAATTAGAGAATAATCTATTCCATAAAACAGAATACACTATATTAAAATTGCAAATTAACTAATTTATATCCTCTTTATGTATGGTACTGCCTCAGGTCCAATGAAATATAATTGGCCTTGAACATAAAGAAAGAAAGAGAGAAACAGACAGAAAAAGAGGGAGGGAAAGAGAGACTGGGAATGACTTTTTTTTGCTATTATTGACAAATGACTGACTTTGGATTATTTCACCTGGAGGAAAATGTGCAATGTCATTTCTC